>LS501034.1:386414-400233 GCA_900490845.1 Pristionchus japonicus | reverse complement strand
TGTTCTTACATACGTAAGGTCCCTACATACATTCCTATCCCCAAGCTCCCCAAGCTCCCCCATCTCCGACAATGATTCATAGCCATCCTTTTCTTCTATCTCCTATCTAATCGTGAATCATACCTATCCTAGCCATTTCTCCTCACATGCTTTCTTCCCCACATCTATTCCTTTCCTCTATTCGTACTTTACCGCGTTATCCTTGTGCCGATAAACCCAGTTTAATTACCCAAGTTTGAGATAACCGCACACTCTCGAACTTAATAAACCTCTCAAGGCAACATATGACACCCTAGAGCCTCTCATTCGTTGATCTTTGATCTTCAGTAAGCCAGACACTGAATAATCGATTACTATTTCAGGCAGTCTTCTCCAACGTGACGGAAGATCCGGACGGATGGGGAATCGACTACAAGGTGAGTAGATGAAGAAGAGAGATCAAAGATCAACTCTCCCATTGAAGTTCCTGCCGTACATCTGCGCGCTGAAGCGGACCACCGCGCTGGTACGGCTTCTGATTTACTATCCCTTGCTCTGAATCAACTGTTTCACTGGAATCTTTCAGTGCAAATGCTCTCACTTTTTTTTACTTTTTTTTGAGTCTCATTCAGATGATCTTCCTGGACATCTCGCAGTCGCTCGTCGCCCCGCCCCTCGGAGACCTATGCAACACGATGATACTGGTGAGACATCTAGAGATCAAAGATCAAAGATCAATCAAGAGTTGCTCGATCAAGTGAAATTGATCTTTGATCTCTGCCTAACTCCTTTTCCCAGATCCGTCAAGCGCTGCACTCGGCGCGCTTCCTCGTCGTCGTCTTCTCGGAGGTTCATTTAAAATTCTACAAAATAATTTAAAATATAATTTAAGTAAATTAATATTACTCTATTCAGAACACGGAACTTCACAAGGCGCCACTGTGCCGCCCCATCGTGTGGGGCAACCTGTCGCCCTACCTGCAGGTGATTGACTAATTACTGGTAATTAATTAATTATTTTTATTTAAATAACAACTTAATTAATTAATTAACTAATTAAGATCCGTCGCGATCGCTACGAACTGGCCGAGACGCTCTTCTTCCTCGGCAGCAAGGGAGGCACCATCAAGTGAGAATCTCATCTCAACTCCTTTTTTCTCCCACTGCGTCAACTTGTCCAACTTGAGCTTTTCTGTAATATTTTGTATAGGCTAAGCACTGTGAAGGCATTACAAGAAAAATTTGTAGACGCTCTGAAATGAAGTTCATTTTCATCGGTTGCAGTTTCGGCCTCGACGACGACATCCACAATCTGGCCGAGCGGGGTCGCCCGCTCACCTGTCCAAAGTGCGTAAGCTCCGCTACTCCCCTCCCGATGCCACGCCCATTTGCCGCGTTCTCGTCCACACGCTATGCCGCAGTAGAGCACGCTCCCGATTCGCCCCAAAAGCATGCTTCTCCCGTTCTAGCCTCTTCCTATCAGCTTATTTATTACTCTCCTTGTAACCTATTATTCTCATTATTTTCTCAGGAGACCCGATGAGGAAGCGGCAGGACCTTGCGACCAAGTGAAGGAGAGACAACGCCTCCTCTCCAATCTCTACGCCACCATGGACAACACCTGCCAGCTGGCGTACCGGAGCCGGAGAGTGGGCGAGAATAAGGTGGGTTGATCTTTGATCTTTTAAAGAGAAAGATAAATCGATCGATTAAGATGACTGGTCCTCGATTCTCCTTCCCGAGCGTGGAGGGTCTGAAGGCGATGTACCAGACCAAGCGGAAGGTACTCAGTAACTAATTAAGTAATTAACTAATTTACTAATTAACTAATTAACCATTCCAGGCCCTCACCACGTACATCGAGTCGGAGGGCCAGGACCTGAGCCACATCAACATGCTGCAGGTAAGAGTGACATCGTCTCTGCATTTCGCACGCGCTCTCGTATTTATGTTTGATGAGAAAGTCAGCGAAATGTAGGAAAATAACTTACTTAGAAATCGCGTTTCGAAACCAAACAAAAATACCGTCGATCATGTCCTGAGAGCATTCCAGTGGTGAGATCACATCCTTCATGAGTAAACTTCGATGGTTGATCTTTGATCTCTGACCTCTCGCTCCTTCAGATCGTTCCCGTCCTGCTCTTCGCCGGCACAATCACCATGTTCCTCGCCATCAATCCGCAGGTCGCTGACCTTTGATCTTTCGTGCTCAACTCGTTGATCTTTGATCTCCCTTCCTCTTAGTACGTCGCGAACGACTACGAGCGCATCGTGGAGGTGGTCGAGGAGGAGGGTCCCGACGGGAAGAACGCCAGCAAGGTGGAGAAGAAGGTATACAGTAATGGATATTGATTGGAATACTGTAATCCACTGCTGTCATCAATCACTAACTGACTGCATTCCAGCCCAGTGTTCTGGATGCGATCAAAAACCTCGTCTCTGATGTAGGTCAAATTCTCATAATTAATTAAGTAATAATTAACTAATTAGAAATTTTGCAGCCGATGAACGTCTCGCACGGCCGCCGCGTCAAGAGTGAGTGCAAAGTCTCTCCTCAATTCTCATGCTTGCTTACTTCGTATGATGGACGAGATATCAGAAGAGCAGAGTGCTCGATTGTCGTTGATCTTTGTCTTCCTTCTGTAGTCGTGGTCGGGAAGATGAGAGTGCAGGGCGATATTTGATCTTTGATCTCTTCAGAGAAGAAGACGCCACTGACCAAGACAACCGAGCAACCGTCGACGAGTGTGGCCGAAGTGACGGCTGAGGGCGATTTTACGTGGGTTGACCTTTGTTATTTGAACAACACGCGATTTCCCAAACTTCATCAACAGTAAAGTCATACACCGAAATGCGAGAACTGACTGTTGATAAGGATTTTCTAGTTGTGGCGCTTGCGTATCACAGATTACTGCTGATTATGCGCCTCACTGATGAGGATTACCTAATCATGACGTCATGCCCTCTTCCAGTGTCACCGCTCGCGCCACCGACACGACGAAGAAGGCTGATGATAAGGTTAATTAAATATACTTAATTATTTAATTAATTAACTAATTCAGAGCTCAAAGAAGAAGAAGAAGTCGCGCGGGAAGGGAAGCGCCTCCAAGAAGAAGCTTATCAGTGTCAGGTTTCCTCCAATTCGGTCTTCCATCTGTGCTAAAGCTGTTTCGGTAGCGTATTCAGAATGAGACGGCAAAAATCGTCTCAATTTCGCAGCACAAAGTCAACATTTTGCAGCTCAAGAAGGACAAGACAAAGGAGAAAACGGATAATGAAGTGACGGCAGAGGGGACCATGGGAACGACAGCTGGTACTGAGGGTGAGTGAGAGGAATGAAATAGATCGAAGATCATTCATTTAGAGAAAAAAACCAGATCAAAGATCATTCAATTATTCACTAAACTAAACTCTTTCAGTGACAGCGGGAGCCACTATCACAGCTCCGGCAAGCAGCTAAGCTGTTGAGAGACAAATTCAGACAAATTCCCGCCATCTTGTGTCCACTTTAAGCCCCGCCCAATTTAATCTCTGATCTCTACAATCAGAAATTCTGATCCTTGCTCTGGTTTCAAGAATAAAGAAAATCTAACAAGATTCCTTAGCACTTTATTGAATGACACAATTAGTACAACGCGTATTACTCACACGAATTCTTAGCTTGACAACTTGAAACAATCGATGAAACGGGGAACACAATCAATCACTATCTTCAGACTACCGTAATCTAAATAGCACAATAATGACAACATCTAAAACTTGTTCAGTAACCGTAAATTAGCCTGTATTACCATGATGGTTTAAAACTTGTAAAACTATCAATCGATTCTCTACAACTACCGTAGCCTTCTATTGGTCTCACAACGATGACTACCGTAACCTACTCCTCAACGACGACGACGTCATCTACAGATTCTGGGTGGGCGATCGTCGATGGACGATGCCTCTCTGCGGGTTGAACGTCGACGAGTCGCGAGGCTGCGAGAGCAGCGTCGGCGTTGAGTTCGCCGCTGCTCTGTAATTCGTGAGATGAACATTATATTTTCACAGAGATTGGTCGCATATTAATCCTTCAATAACAGACCCTTTTCCCAATAACGATGAAACAGCATTCCACCTTGCTCTAATACCCCAATTTTACATTACCGCATTCCTACACCTTCGGGTTCGCTCCGCAATTACATTATTTGGATTTGGAAAGGAATCATCAACCAGCCACGCTCTCAAACATCTTGTAATGACGTTGAAACATGCTCCCACTAAATTAAATACATGCATATATCCCATTTTCTCTGCAGTACGAATAATTGAGGATTTTAGAAGAGACAAATATCGCGATCATTGTAATTCTTAGCATTACTAGATTGATGATAAATCTAAGTAACAGTGAACCGCGAGGGGCAAATGATGGCTCGGTTATACACTTTTCGGTCAGTCGCAACGAATATCGTCCATTACCTCAGCTGTTGAGAACTCTGGGCGTCACTGAATCACCAGCTCTGCCCCTATCTCATCTAATCGATCACCCCACTCCTCGTTACAGTATCCCACCGTACCTCATCTGATCGATGCTCGATCCTCCACTCGCCTAACCCGCCCATGCTACAGTACTGCCCTACCGTATCCTCAGCCCCATCTCGCCATCGATCACCGATTTCCACTACCGTATCCTACCGTACCTCATCTGATCGATGCTCGATCCTCCACTCGTCTACCCCGCCCATGCTACAGTACCGTAACCCTGTCCTACCGTACCTTCACACCCCCTCTTCGACGGTATCTTACCGTATCTTTCGACTACCGTACCCTACCGTACCTCATCTGATCGATGCTCGATCCTCCACTGGACGTCTCCGGATGGCCGGCCAGCTTGCGGCTCTGCGCGATGCACATCGTCACCACGCCGATCACCGAGATCTACAAATACTTACTATTATTGTATGATAATTGTCATCATTATTTGTCCACTTTTATTAGAAAACTTCCATCTAGTCTAGTTCAAACGATGCACTTTTAAAAAGATACGTTTGGCTATAGCCGTTGAGTACCGTATCCAGTCTACCGTAACCCTACCGTAACCCCCACTCACCAGCGCGAGCAGCCCGATCACGCCGGCCGTCATCAGCCGGTACATATGCGCCTCCGCTGCCGCTTTCTGAAAAAAAAACATTGATTAGTTCGAGAAGGAATAGTGCATTGAACACTTTCAGCAACTGAGAAATAATGAAGACACGATGAAACATGTTTGCGAATCCTGCAGAGCCTGGGCCACACCCAGAAAAAAAAGTTGAACATTTTTGTTTTGCTCACTTCCTATCTCGCATTACACTCTCTCCAAAGATGGTAATAATGAACCTACGTTGAAGCACGTGCAAACAAAGTGACCGTACCAACGAAAACATCACTCCTACACAGCATGTCAGAGTGGATCGAAAACCTCATTTGCGTGGCGGACGGCCATTTCTCACTCTCCCCCTCTAATCCTATTTTCACCCTCTCATTCTGCTCTCGCATCCCCTCACCGCCGGGTCGGTGAGGAGAAATGAACGAAGAATTGAGAGTTTGAGAGTGAAACATAACTCCACCTTTCGAGTTTTTATGAATAACGATGGAATATCTCAGATATTAGTAGTAAATACTCTAGAGTCAGACGCACTACACTTACCTAATCAACGAAATCATTGAAATGCGCAAGTACCGAGTAAAAAACAGACTGAAACGATCATTTTGCCCACTGGAGAGCTAATATCTCAGCGTAGGAAGGAGCTATCGAGGTGGCGTTTGTTCAGAACCCTTCGTAAACCTCTTCCGCAAAATCTGATAGACGCCGATTTTTCGATTTCAACTCCATTCAGTAGCAACATGAGGAAACGCACCCAAAACCATATAAAAACAGGCAAAACGATAATTTTGCCCACTGGAGAGCTAATATCTCAGCGCAGGAAGGAGCTATCGAGGTGGCGTTTGTTCAGAACCCTTCGTAAACCTCTTCCGCAAAATCTGATAGACGCCGATTTTTCGATTTCAACTCCATTCAGTAGCAACATGAGGAAACGCACCCAAAACCATATAAAAACAGGCAAAACGATCATTTTGCCCACTGGAGAGCTAATATCTCAGCGCAGGAAGGAGCTATCGAGGTGGCGTTTGTTCAGAACCCTTCGTAAACCTCTTCCGCAGAATCTGATAGATGCCGATTTTTCGATTTCAACTCCTTTCAGTAACAACACGAGGAAACATGCGGTAACTCCCTCATTCCCACAGCTTTATTCCTCTCGCGCGGTGCAGAATGACTCGGCCGAGCTCCGCCACGCAAATTAGGTTTTCGATCCACTCTGACATGCTGTGTCCTACTTTAATCGATTCTGCCATACCTTCTCCGCGGCGAGATCCGTCTTGACGTCATTCAGGTCGTACGGTGAGTAGGTGGCTGTCTCCATCGATGGACGCTCCCACTTTGGCAGCTTCTCCAGCACCGCCCGGAGGTCCTGCAGGGGGAGAGGAGAGATTATTGATTGAGACATCAGAAATCAGAGAGGGCGGAGCCATATCCGCACATTTCTACCGTAAGGGATATTACTAGAGACCGAGAATCGAAGCTGTATTGAACTCCCTAGCGGTCTGACAATAATGTAGAAAAGGTGAAACACGTTAGAAACCGGATGGAAAGACATGATAAATGCCGCACTTTGCTCGTCCCATACAAATCGCCTCCACCGTTGACTACAATATCCCCAGTCTCATCCGCATTCTCTTCTGCTGTTTCCTACAGTACCGTACACCTCTCTCCTCTCCGCTAACCTTCTTGGTGGTCGAGTCTCCTCCGCCCGCCGCTGACTGGAACATCTGCAGCATCTTGTCCGTGTTCGACTTCAGGTGCTCCTGAAATTAAAAGCCGTTTCGTGCGCGACTTCTATGTTTACAACTTGCTACAAGTGATTGAATTGCATCAAAAGTTTTGTTAAAAGTCCGCGGCACCTGCAGATCGGCCGGCAGCAGACGCAGGTCCGGCATCTCGCCCTTCGACAGCGCGTTGAGGATCTGGAAAAGGGAGAGAGATCAAAGATCAGCTTGGGCGGGGCTTTATTAATCATTCCATGATTTTTTTTGTTTGAGAACCAAAACTCTACTCAAATTGAAATCCCTAACCGTCGGACGATAATGATGATACGGGGAAACAAGCATGTGAAAAAATATTTCCAATTTTTACTACGCAATTATTTAGTGTAGCGAGCTCAATTTTCTACCATCAAACATTCATCTACAAGGGTTCTTCAAACAAAAGTATCCCCTCACGATAAAGCACCGTACCTCGACGGGTATCCGGGAGATGTTGTATCCGGCAGGCAGCAGACGCATCATCTCAAGCGATTGCGGAGTGAGAGGCAGAGGGAGGGGAGGAGAGGCGGGAGCAGAGAGGGAGGAGGAGGGGTCGGACTGGTTGGAGGAGGAGGACGAGGAGGGAGCGAGGGGCAGCTGGAAGGATAAGACCGATAAAGGGAAGGATCATTTTTTCCAATGTGGAAGCCTCGAGCATCAATTTCAAAACAGTCGTTAAGGGTAAATGGAAACAGTGAAACTCAAAAGTGAGCATGCAATTTTAACCCGTGCGGGCGCCAGCAACTCAAATTTGACGGAGGCTAATCACGTTTTCACAAGTTCAAACATCAAAGTGGGCGTGGTCTCAAAGTGGGCGGAGCCTATCACACCTACCGTATTGAGGTAGTACTGCTTGATTGGCTCCATCTGGTCGGGCGCGAGACCCTGCAGGGACTGGCCGCCCATCACACTCGAGATCAGCTCGGACGGAAGACGGTCCAGAGGGGGCAGGTACTGTAATGGCGAATATCGATTGATGAGGGAGGCAGATACGGTATCCGATATCGATGCACAAGCTAAACTATGAGCACGTTCAACGAAAATTGATTCTGCTAATTCAGCAAACTCAAGCTTTGGCACGACATGTCTGTGCTTCAGTCATCCTTCATGTTTGAAACTTTCAGGATGTAAACGATCCGTACTCGATGTTGATTCTCCATGACAAAAAAGGCAGAAATCGACACTAATTTGCATGCCGTCTCCTGCCCTACAATATCATATCACACCCTTGCTCTACCGTACCCTTCCCTCTCTCCTCTCTCTCCTCTCACCTTTTCCACATCCTCGACCGTCTCTCCTCTTCCGATGGCAGCTGCCACTTCCGCCATCTTGGCCATGTGCGAGGCAATCAGACGATCCAGTGTGTCCTGCAATGCATTATTTGACGTCACCCTCTCGACGTACAACTCAGCGTTATCCTGCCTTCAACCGAGTGCCTACTTGCCCATCCATTCAACGAATTTTGATCAGGCAGATCCGATTGTATTTTTTTAGGTAATTTGTACGAAACCTCTCCTACGCATCTACGCAGTGATCTCAACTCCGGGGATTACACAAATACGGGCAGCGTGAAGCACAAAAACCTCCGCCAAAATCATTCAAATTTTCCTAGCATCCTCCCGAACTCTCCGTCCTTCTCCAGATCTTACACCTCAATCAATACTCGCCTACCGAAAGCCAAACTTCCTGCACCGTATCCTCTTTCTACCGTAACCTCCCCCCCTCACTCACCCTCGGGATGCCGGGAATCTGGCCGCCGCGCAGCACGTGCGCGATCACGTCGGGCGGCAGCTGCAGAGAGATCAGAGATAAGAGATCACAGACTATAAATCATAGATCAGCAAATACCATCTGACTCAGAACGCTTGTATCTCTTGTCTCACATTCAGACTCTTGTCCAGTCAGAGAGAGTAAGATGACAAACTATTTCCACAGTTATTCTAAATCTGCACAAAAATGTCGATGTTTCATCAGGTCTTCCTATTCGGCTGTCGCGGGGTAGCAACAATTTGAACCAGGAACACTCAAACAATACCCAACGCTCAAAAGCCCCTCATCCTACCGTATCCCCGTCGCCATACCGTATCCGCTCCCCTTACCTACCTGTCTCATATCGATCACGGCCGCAGCTCCGCCCGGCGCCGCCTCGATCATCTTCGGAATCGACTGCATCAGCTGCAAGTACGCTAATGAGCGAGAACCGGGAATTAGAAGAGCCGGGAGCCGACAAATTCCCCGCCCAACTAGTTCGTGCTAAATCGAAGCTTCATCGTACCCTGAATTTCTTCAACCGCTTGATAATCGTAGAGATAAGACGCATAACCAAGCGAGAGGATTCCTTCTAGAAAGGAGGCGCTCTTATTTGAACGGCACCCCCGCAGCAGTCAATTATTTTTCACTTACATTATATGCAAAGACAACATTACTCTTGCTCACGTTAGAAAACCAAGTAGGCGAGATGAAACAGGCATCTCCCGATTCGAACCCGCTGTTATCGTACCACCCTCCTCCTCCCGCGCAAGTCCGCCTACCGCACCCCAAACTACCGTATCCCCTCACCTGTCCGCTTACAGTACTCCTCCTAACTCTAAGCCTACAGTACTCCATTCTACCGTATCCTACCGTACCTGCTCGAAATCAGCGGCCTGCGGCTGTCCTCCAGTAGCGAATCGGACGAGCGGCGCCGCGAACTGCTCCAGCGCAGAGTTCATCGACCGCACCGAACCGGCAGGTGCGGCAGCTGAATAAAAATCAATAATCGATAGCTGTATACGGTAATCATGCAACTGCTGTGGACAGCGAGGTTACCGTGGAACCGGTAGTAGGGAATGGGGAATCAATCCATAAATGTATTCAGTTAGCGATACTCCAAAGAGTACTGTATCCAGCTCTACCGTACCTCCAGGCGCGGCTCCGCCCACTCCTCCCACGCCCGGCGCCAGCGGCAGATTGCGCAGCGAGGGAATGCCGTTGAGCAGCGCGCCTGCAAGAAATGTTTGGGTTTCAACGAGTCTTCAAATCCCTAGAACCCTTTCTGATTCAATATGAATCGGAGCAGCGCTTGTAGTCAAACAAAAACTCGTTTTCCGCATGGATTTTTGTTTCACAAGTTGGTGAAAAACGGTCGGTAGAGAACTAGAGCCAATAAACCGAGCATTCCATGCAAAAATTTAGGGACCATGAATGTAAAGCCGGTAGCCGGCAATTAGTCGTCCTCACCGAGGCCGGGAATCTGTCCGATGCCGGCGCCGGCCTGCGGTCCGGCCGGCACGAGGCTGTTCATCAGCGACATCCCCGGCAGCAGATTCGACACGAGGGCTCTGCAATGGAGAGAAGATTGAGTGGCTACGGTATGAGTACAGTATCCTCATCCCACCGTACCGCTACAGTATCACTACCGTATCCCACTCTACCGCACTCCTACAGTACCCCTCACTCACTGGCCGGCCTTTGGCTTCTCCGGCTGCAATCCGATCACCTTCATTGTCTCGTTCGCCTGCGGAGAGATTAATCTTTGATCTCGGTTCTTCAGAATTTTATATCTTGCCTTTGATCTCCAATTTTCCTCTCGACAACCTTGTGAACAGCAGCTCCCCTCTACCTACCAGTCAAGTACACCCAAGAGTACAGCATCAACAAATTGAGAGTTTCCAGTTTCATTTTCCATGCGGCAATGATGCGTTTCACGTTAGCTTTATGTTTTTATGCCGCAAATGGAATTGATGCAAGGCCTGCCGCCTTATTATTTAAAATGTAAATATAAACAAACTATTCAACACCTCTTCCCTCCTCTCCCACCACACTAATCAATATTCCAGCTACCGTACCTTCTTGATCATGAGGTCACGCAGCTTGACGCCCTCGTACGCGACCGGCGCGCTGCACACCACTTCCGGCTGCGACGGCAGGAAGGTCCTGGAAGGAAAAAAAATTGGGTTACGGTAGGGTTACAGTACTCCTATTGCATCCCTCTTCTCCTCACCTGACTCGATTGACGACAAGCCACTGCACGAACCAGTCGAGCGCCTCGTCGCAGCTCAGCGGGTTGTCTGCGAGAGAACAGAGATCATACTACAGAGTTCAAAACCATATTACACACAAATTACAAAGCGAACTAGTGCCATTCCGGTCCTATTCAAAGTGTGCAAACTACATGTTTCACCGCGCTTTCATCCCTTGCATACTTCACATGGGATTAATGTAGATGTCTTTGCAGGTTCAAAAAAACCTATTTCGCTCTCTCTGATGTGCTACAATCCGCCGAGATCAAAATACAGACTATAAACTACAAAGATCAAAGATCAAACTGGAGACGTACCTCCCAGGAGGAGATTGGAGATTCGCTTGGCGAAGGTGCCCTTCTCGAACGTCACCAGCTCGTTCCCGCTCACGTCCACCCAGAACAGCTTCGGCAGCGGCTGCAACAGTCGGGACTAGACTCTAGTTTCGATATTTCCGGTCACACAAAAGATAACTATACGAAATAGAGACTGTCCACTGGTTGACGTTCAACCTACACTACTGACAATGAGAGTCCCCAGAGATCTAGCTAGAACCTAGTTTGGACTTTAGCGCCAAAGATCAAACTACACTCTAGCCACGAAATAGAGATCAAACTAGAGTCTAATATATGCCCCCTCCCTCCTCACCTCGAATATGCCCTTGGGCAGCTTCTCGAGGGCGTTCCTGCCCACATCGAGGGTGGTCAGCTGCTTGAGAGGGGCGAGTGACTGCTCGTCGAGAGAGGAGAGCGAGTTGTTGTGCAGATTCAGCTGCTGGAGGGAGCGGAGAGGGGAGAGGGGGCCGCGTTCTGGAATGAATTAATAACCGCTTATCGAAAAAAAAAGATGTGTTGGAAACGAAATGAGCATATTATTGCGGATCTCTACTGTTCTGCACTTTCATAGCGCGTCTGAAACCCAAACCTTTCCCTACGCTACGGAGAGGCGCAAGACGAGCAGTAATGTAGAGAAGAAATTGTTCAATTGGGACAAAGGATGACATTGCACTTCCAAGTCCTGCTGAGGTTTTACAGCACATCTGAAACCCAAACCATTTTTTTTGAAAATGTAAAGGAGGATAAAATCGCATGTTCATCGTTTCAAAGCACCTCTGGAACCCAAAAGATTTTTCTCACAATCACTGGCATGCCAAAGGAGAAATTCACTGTTATTACCCATCTAGAAACGTCAATACCTCTGCGCATCGTGTCCCACAGCACTCCACGATCTGCCTAGCCTCACTCTGCTACCGTAATCCCTCCACCGTACTCACCCAGCTTCGTCAATCGATTGTTCGCGAGCAGGAGGACGACCAGCTCGGAGAGACCCTCGAAGGGTGCGCCCGCCAGCGAGGAGAGGGAATTGTCCTGACGAGAAGGGAGATCGATAAGCTGTCTACCGTAACCCACACTCAAGGTACAGTAGAACAACCCCAATCCCTCCCTCAACCTACAGCAACCCCGTGTCCATTTCGACGTACCATAGTCCTACCGTTGCCCCTTCCTACCGGGCCTAAATGGACGCCACTACCCTTACCACACTCCTCCAACCAATCAATCCTACCGTACCTGTATGGAGAGTAGCTGCAGCTTCGGGTGGCCGACGAGGGCACGCGACTCGAGGACGGAGATGCGATTCGAGTCGAGACGGAGCTGGCGGAGGGCAGGAGAGTCGGCCAGGGACGGAATCTGAGGCCAATCGATTGACTACCGTATCCCCCTTGCTACCGTACCTTGGTCAATCGATTGGCGCGCGCGTCAAGAATCTCCAGCTTGGCGAGCGCAGGCAACGAGGCCAGCGAGTCGAGCAGATTGTTCTGAATGTGAGAGGTGAGAACTGTGTTTCGGACACGCCATGAAAGAAGCGCACGACCACAAACCGTAATATTATGCAGCCATTCATTACCAACTACAAAAATGCGAGAGCCCGGCCACGAGAGCCCGGAGAGATGCATTTCAAGCATCTCATGAAAGACCTATCGATGAAAGACAGATAATTGGAACGATCGGAAAATTCAGCTTACACCAAACTACGAATAATCGTGTTTCGATTCTCCCATGAAAAACTTACAAGACACTATCTGAGAGGATCGACATGTTAGTGTAGGCATTTGGCAAAGTGCAAAATGCAACCTAAGCCCAAACTTGTGTCACAGGTAGTGCTCGATGAGTGTGCACGGTGGGTAGATTAGCTAAGCTCCCAGACCTTTCCTGTGCGCGGGGCGGAGTGGCCTACCCAAGATGACGCAATCTGCTAAATCACTTAAACGTGATCCAATCGATTCGGAAGTGGCATAGGCGTGTTCCTCGTCGAATTCTAAGACACTTTCACCTCGGGGCGTTTTTCGCTCAGACTTCATCGAAAGCTGGAAATCGATACATTTGCAAACATTATTATTTTTCACTCCTTTCCCTGTGCAAAGTAAATGATTTTATTTGCTCAATATATCCGTTGTGTGATAACACACTCCCAGTAAAAAAGGCGTAATAAAATCGGTCCACATAGGAAGTCAAATTTGCAAAAAACAACGAAAAAGTTTGACGATTTGACTTACAGTATCCAAAATTTTTACACCATGTACTAATTCCCGGTTCCGGTTTTGCTCAGTTCCGTTCCGGCTTCGACTTCAAGACTTCGTTACATCGTTTTACATCATATAATACAGAACCGTAACGGAACTGACCAAAACCGGTACCGGGAATTAGTACATGGTGTAAAAATTTTTGGATACTGTAAGTCAAATCGTCAAACTTTTTCGCTGTTTTTTGCAAATTTGACTTCCTATGTGGACCGATTTTAATACGCCTTTTTTACTGGGAGTGTGTTATCACACAACGGATATATTGAGCAAATAAAATCATTTACTTTGCACAGGGAAAGGAGCGAAAAATAATAATGTTTGCAAATTCATCGATTTCCAACTTTCGATGAAGTCTGAGCGAAAAACGCCCCGAGGTGAA
>LS501034.1:370013-385768 GCA_900490845.1 Pristionchus japonicus | reverse complement strand
TGGATCACGTTTAAGCGATTTAGCAGATTGCGTCATCTTGGGTAGGCCACTCCGCCCCGCGCCCAGGAAAGGTCTGGTAGCTTAGCTAATCTACCCACCGTGCACACTCATCGAGCACTACCTGTGACACAAGTTTGGGCTTAGGTTGCATTTTGCACTTTGCCAAAACTTTTTTGATCCTCTCAGATAGTTTCTTTTACACGACAAGGACCTCCAATAATACGTTCCTCTTTCAGAAAAAAAATCACAGCCCACCTGTAGGTACACGTATCGCAGCTCGGGCGTGGCGCTCATCGACAGCGGGAGGATGCGCGAGAGGAGGTTGTCCGAGAGACGCAGCTCCACCAGAGAGGGCAGGTTCATCAGCGAGAGAGGCACGAGCTGAGAGGAGAGAAGAGGATTAGAGATCAGGATGGCTAGACGTGATTGGAGAATCATTAAACTACTGCCTTGACATATTGCAGGAATTTGAGACGCAAAATTGGTCATGAATGGTTTCGGTTGCAACCACACCATGAAAGATCAGGCTGGTCGGGATATGCAATTTCACCTCGTAATCAGCTTGATTAAACAAAAATCACCATTGAGAGGCTTCTGAGGCTTACCAAATTTGTCTTAATGTATACTATGCTACCGTATCCTCAACCGCTCACCTCGGTAAGCTTGTTGCTCGACAGGTCCAGATAGACGAGGGCGGGCGCGCCCCGCAGAACGCCCACGTTCGAGAGGGACGAGAGGCAGTTGCCCGAGAGATCGAGTAGGGTGAGGGTCGTCTGGAAGAAGGATGATTAATTGATGAGGAATTGGGACAGTGAAGACCCCGGAAAAGTATAAGTCGAAAGCGTGTTGTAGATTGATCGACTTTCTATGGAAACGATTTCGAGTTTGTTCCTGCGCCCGATTCTAACGAGTTTCACTTGATCAATATGAGATCAACAGAGAGCCAATGTTTGATTGCTTCTTGAATTCCGATTCATAAAATTCACAAACAGCCGCAACCTGTTCTCAAACAAAGCTAGCCAAACATGTGCCCGATTCGTACGAGTTTCACGCATTCTATATGACTCCAACAGATCCCGTACCTCTGATTGTTCTACGGAATCCCCGACTCAAAAAGTTTCTCTTCCCTTCTCACCTTGACCTCCTCTAGACTGCCCAGCTGGAGGGCGCACACTCGGTTCTCCTCCAGGCGCAGCTCCGAGATCGACGGAGCGAACGAGAGCACCGAGGGAGGCAGGTCAGAGATCTGATGAAAGAGGATCAAACTAGAGTCTAGCCAGCGATCATAGATCAAGTGAGATGTGGCCTCAGAATCAGCGGAGCCTCTTTCCTCCCTTCTTCCTCCCCAATCACTCACCAGATTGCGATTGAGCGTCAGGCGGGTGAGCGAAGGCAGGAACGTCGTCAGACGGGGCACCTGATAATTAGGTTAATTAGCATGTAATCGAAAATAAATAAAATTCACTGAATATTTTTGCGGTCAACACACGAGACGCATCAAACTAGACAATCCTTGCAGGGACTTGAACAGTTCGTGAAGCGTGATTGCATGAGCTAAATTTTTTGTGATATTTAAAGGTCTATCCAGCCACCGTATCAGCTTAGCCAATCTTTTCAGAGTATTGAACGGACTATGAAACCCGAATGCACACGACACGACCCCCACTTCTCCCACCCCCGCAGCAACCCTCCCCAAGGTTCCTTCTCCCTCACCTCGGTCAGCCGGTTGTCGGTCAGCGCGAGCTCCTCGAGCGACGCCGCCATCGAGTCGAGCGCCTGTGAACAGGATAGATTAGAGTTGAGAGAGGACGATATGACTATACTATAAGTGCACGTCTAATATTCTTGGCAAGCAAAGAAGTTCACAATAGCAACTAAAACCAATAGGCAAAAAAATTGAGCAGTCTGTAAAGCCCAAATCCTTCTTTCCTCATCTCACCTTGGGATCGACGCTGCCGATGCCGCAGTGCGCCAGCTCGAGAATCCGCAGGACCTGGAAGCGATTCGAGGTCAGACTACAGACTACAAACTACAATCCACAAAGACAAGACTACAAACTACACACCTTGAGCGACGCGAGCTGTCGCTCGAGCACGGGCACCGAGCAGTTCACGAGGCGGAGCGAGTCGACCGAGCGGTTCGCGAGCTGTAGATGTCGAGGATTATTGATTTTTTTATCATACTGGCACTGCGCTGATCACTTTATGCGTAAACTCCAAGATATGGATGCGCGCTGAAACGCAAATGAGCGGTTATTGTGCAATTCGTTATTGTGCTCCTGAAATGAACCCGATCGAAGCAACGACGTTTCACCAATAGCTCATAGCCAGAAGCGAATCGAAGGAGCAGCTTGCACCAGTTACGCAAATTAAAATTAAAAGTCATATTTTTTTTTAAATAAAGCACAAGCAGCCTACACACAGCTTACGCGGGTGCAATTGCTTGAGCCCCCTTCGTTTCAGAAAATACAACTCATTCGCGTTTCACCACGCACTCATAAGCGAAAACGTACCGTCGGGGATGATTATACCGATGGTGCTCGTGGTTAGCAAAACAAACATGAGATTCGTGAATGCGCCGCAATCAATCAATTTAACTAATTATGATGGGAAGACTGCCCGCACGCATCTATGAATGCTTAACTACGAAATAACTAATTAATTAATTAATTAATTATCTAATCACCTTGGGCAGGACGGCTGCGAGCGGCACGGAGACGCACGAGATGGCGAGGCGGCCGTCCGATTCCTGATTAGAGGAGAATAGATTAGACATCGATGATTGGAAGGAAAGATCAAGTTGCTGGTGCAAATCCCAGGTTTCACCAAAGATACAAGTTCCTATCTCTTTGTCTTTAACGATCGAGAAAACAGACACTTGCGAAAATATCAAAAGTTTGGGGCAACGGAATAGGACAAGAGTTTCGCGTTTCGCTCACCTTGCATCCGCAGCCTGCTGGCAGGTCGGTCGGGCAGGCTGCTGCGGCTGCAGCTGCTGCAGCCATCGCCGCGAGCAGCAGCAGCGCGAGAAGCGGTCGTCGTCGCGGCAGCATCGGACGGAGGGAGGAGAAGGAGCTCCTGAATCAGTTCAATGAGGGCGGAAACTGCGTGAATGCGGTAAAGCAAGGCTCGAAACGATCAATAAGGAGGGAAATGGGCCAAAATACTCAATAACAGTGCGGGCAAGCAACGTAACTGGCAAAAAGGCAAGCAAAATGTGAGAATCGAGGTTCAATCAGGAGCAGAAAATGATATTGCGCGAGTAAGAGGCTGTTTCTAGGCAAATAAAGCTGGGGTGATGATCGAAACCCGAAGAAACGGTCGAAGCAACAAATTCGCTTACAAATACGAAAGCGTGAGTGATAGACGCGGAGGCAAGGGGGTGCGCGATGATCCGAGCCCTATATCCAACGTGTTGTAAAAATGAAAGTATGAGTTTCAGAAGGAGTACAAGGAAGAAGACGTGAAAGAGCACAAATTGATGGTTCGGCTTGTCAAATTCAGTCCGGTAGGTCAAGGATTTTTAACGAACAATCGATAATTGCGTTTTGAGTAATTACGATTTAAATTGGAGGCAACAAGAAGCAAATTAGATGAAGTCAATAGACGATTTCGAAAATCAATCGATCAGGGCAAAGGAAAGGGAGGCAAAAGGGACGGAGGGGCCGCAGAGAAGGGAAGAGACTGGGGCGAGGAATTGATCTACCTTGGCGAGAGGAGGGAGGAGTATCGATTGGAGAACCGGGCAAACTACAGACTGCGAGAGGAAGAGATCACGGGAAGTGGAGAGAGCGCAGAGAAACGACAGACAATTCCTCCTCGTTCGGCGTCCATGCTTTGCCATTTTGATACGGTAGGAATCTCAACGCAAAAGTGGTCGCTTAGGATTCCGCCGAGATCAAACAAGCGCACGATCAAGGATCCAGATGATTAATTCCTGATTGTACGTGAGGGAATGGAATGAGCTTCAGCCGCACGAAATGAGATGGAAACGGAGCATTCAATTTTGCTTTCTCTTCGGTTGAATCCTAAAAAAAGTTTTTCGGAAATCTTCAGCATTGCCATGATTCTAGAATGTTCACATGCCTGTCTGTTCGTTTTCTTGGTATTCGTGCTCGTTCTATGGCTGAATGTGAGGGGAGGAGAGTGTGCTCATATCACGCTTGTCACGAGAGACTCGAGCTAGAATGACAATTCTTGGGAATGAAGCGAGAATCATGAAATGAGTTAGCATCAGTTTTAGACACCTCTAGGCATGTCCTAGCATCCCTCAAAGTTCCATTGTGCCAGGATCATTCTGGGGCTCCATGCACCGGGTCGCTTCCATGGATCTCCAACTTTGATCTCGATTATCTCGCTTCTGGTACATTTTTGAGAAAAAATGCTCTAAGTATGACCCCCGCTCTTTTTCCGAGCTCTTTCGATCTGAACAAACTGGAAGTCAAAATATTGGCTCAGAACAGTGCTACCTTCAAGGGGGCATAACTCAAAAATGTAGGATAAGGGCGTGATCTGCTTTCTCTGGGTGATTGTATTTTTCGTGCACTTTCGAATGAATACCTAACGAAAAATATACGTTGGTGGAGACGTTATGTTTCCCCCCTCGAAAGAATCATGATCATTTGAACTTATTTTATACCGCACCGCGCACTCCATTTTGCGCGGAATGGAATGAAACATAGATGAATGGTGCGAGCGAGGGCAATAGACGTTTGAGAGAATGATAAGTTTCATTCCATTCCGCGCAAAATGGAGTGCGCGGTGCGGTATAAAATAAGTTCAAATGATCACGATTCTTTCGAGAGGGGAAACATAACGTCTCCACCAACGTATATTTTTCGTTAGGTATTCATTCGAAAGAGCACGAAAAACACATTCACCCAGAGAAAGCAGAGCACGCCCTTATCCTACATTTTTGAGTTATGCCTCCTTGAATGTAGCACTGTTCCGAGCCAATATTTTGACTTCTAGTTTGTTCAGATCGAAAGAGCTCGGAAAAAGAGCGGGGGTCATACTTAGAACATTTTTTCTCAAAAATGTACCAGAAGCGAGATAATCGCGATCAAAGTTGGAAATCCATGGAAGCGACCCGGTGCATGGAGCCCCAGAATGATCCTGGCACAATGGGACTTTGAGGGATGCTAGGACATGCTTAGAGGTGTCTAAAACTGATGCTAACTCATTTCATGATTCTCGCTCCATCCCCATGGTCAGCTCGATTCTCTCGTGACAAGCGTGATATTCAAATATAATGCGAAATGGAAGGATTCCGGGAAGAAATTCAAAAGTTGCTTCTTTGAACTCTGATGATCCCAAATCACTGGTCTGATAATGAGGCTGCAGAACGAGGAGGGCGATCCGTCCTTCACCATTGGATTGAGTATTGAGGTGAAAACAGTGTAGTGGGGTAGGGTGGAAAATCCACTGGGAGCAGAATGAGTTTCAGACGACGCTCAAAAGAAAGTGGAAAAGAGCAGTTCAATAGGTCTTCGCGTCATCCGAATAATATAAAAATTTATTCCAATCAATAAATATCTGGCATTCATTCTCTCACTCATCATTATTCTACTTACAAATTGGAATATTGTCCATCTCCCTACCAAGTAGAAAAGAAGGCCGAATCAACGAACTGATGTCTCTTCACACCCACTGAAGCAGCGATCTCTGACCGACCAAAGACTGTTGTTGTGCGCTCATTCGTGATGAGTGTTCTCATCTCTTGCCTCCAAGTGGGAATTGGAACGGAACGGGACCATTTCTCGTTTCTCGTCCTTTGTATTTTCGCCATCTTCTCTCAACGCGTCACGAAGGGCGGTTCTCAACAATAGACGACTCGCACTCCTCGTCCATTCACGACGTCTGCCTTCCTCGAAGATGACGACGTCTGCGGCTGATCCACTCAGAATCTCGTCGATCGAGGAGGAATTGGGCGATGGCCATCTGACTGCCATCGCATCCCTGCTTCTCTCGCCCACGCAGCCGGATGAGAGCGCACTGAGGCAATTGAATGAGCAGGTTGGTTTTTTTTCGATGCTCTAACCGATCCAATGAGAAACGGAATGGAATAGGTCCTGAAAAAAACAAGAATATTTTGCGCTACGGTAATTAGTTTCCCAACAGTGGATGTATTTTCTTATCAAACTACGGCAATTCTTGCGAGAAAATACAAAATAGGGGGCTCAACGTCACTGAAAGTGAAAGACGTTCGTTGAGAGTGTATCCGAAACGAGTGAGCATCAGTATTTCTTTCTTCCCTTCACTTTTCTGAAAAACCACATTCGTTGTCATTGCCGTTCGAGTTCTAGGAACTATTCACAGTCTGAGCTATGAATGAGACCATTGTTGACGCGTAACTCAGTCTCTTCTGGCAAACATTCTCAAGAATGCCCGCGTCCCTAGAGAGATGGTTACTCCACAACTCCAAAAAAAACACCCGATTTGAGTCTGTGTCAGATCTTTGTCCTTCCAATTCCCTCATTTTCAGTGTCTCGCAGCCTTCGCTAAGTTTCCCATCGAGGAGAAGAAACCCAAGCCGAGTGAGTCTGTCCTTCCTCTGACCAATCATCCTCCTCCATTCTCAGATAATTTCCTCACTGTGGCGGGCAAAACAACTCGACTCTCCCTTCCTAATAAGGTATTCTTCTCTTTCACCACAATTCCAAGCAATTTTCACGCGTTTGGGCGACATCAAGCAATTATTTCCCCACATTCGGGTTATGAAAAGGGATAATTGTCGAGAAAGTTGCAGAAGAATGGCCATGAATTTCAGATGGAGAAGAGAAGCTCAGTGAATGCGTAAGAGAGATTGCGTCAAGCGATGACACTTCCTCCATTCGTCTTACGGATGCATCCATTCATTCCTTTTCTTGCTATTCATTAGCCATTCCATTGGACTAATAAATGATAGGACCGTACGAGAAAGGGGAACAACAAGAATGGCGTCAAGAGTCGGTCTGAATGAGACTGGAATGTGGAGGGGGCTAACAGTAAGCAGAGAGGGCAGAGGAAGGTGTTGTCGAGAACCATGCAATTGGGAGTTGTACTGCTGAGAAAACCCGTCAGAATGCATTCGAGTGCGAAGGAACCCAAACAAGAATTCGCAGTATTTACGAATTGTGCGATTGCTGTGTATGTATCTTCGAGAATCGAAGAGCAATATTTCGAATGCCCTACCTATTGGAGCGATGAGAGTGAGAAGTAAAAGAGTTTCTCATTGTGTTCTTCGATTAGGGAAGGATTCCAATAACCTTCCAGGTATTGCAATATCGCAAGATTGTTCGCACAATCGTTGCTTTTGCTCTCCCAAATTACAAGCTTACTCATATCGCGAATTCGATTGTTCATTCCCGGATGTTGCCGGAACTCTCAACTAGAGTCTGTACTGTAATTCTCCTCATTCCACATGCTCCATCGTTGCTCTGACGATCGATGGAGCTGGTAGAGAAAAGAGACAGGATCTTTCTTGTGCCAACTCTACGTCCAATAAAAGACGAGCATTTCCAATCAGTTCCGTCAGTTGAACACCCTCAGAATGTTGATTGCTGCAGTAGTGTTGGTGAGATCTTCTTCTTCCATTCCCATTTCCCACTAGAATCGTCAGAATGAGTAACTCTGAGAGAAAGAGCATAGTGAAGGATCGTCTTCATTGCTTCATTATTCCAGTTTCTCCCTCTCACCATCTCCTCTATTCTCCTGAACAACGAGTCTGGTGATGTGAATGTCAACAAAGCCTCAGACGCATTCTACTGCCTACGAGAATGCTTCGGCATGAATTTAGTGAAGTCAGTTACCTCATCTGAAGTTTCTCAGCCCTTTCAGTCCCACTCTTTCTCTTTTCTGCAATATAGAACACCTTAGAGAAAGCAGAGTTTGAACCTCTGCATTATGCATGGTTTTAGTCGACACATACTTGAAATCCAACGTTCTCTATTCTCCAACTCTCTGAAAACTACTCCTTCAGTGTGGAGACGGGTGCTGGCGAGCGGCGTTGCATGCGACAAGTCGACGTACGGTCTCTCTGGTATGAGCGGTCGATCGCGTTCACCATTGAAGGTATTACGTCCAGCATCTCACTCCCAACTTTTCGAGTCAAGCATCTTATCGAAGTTTGCGATTACGATAGAATCTTATCACAGGTCCCCGCTGCGGCGTTTATACAACAATGATCCAAGCCAGTCTGAATTTGAGCGTGACTCTCAGCGACATTGCGGTACGAATGCTTTTCAACTCGAATCCATGTGGTTGAGAAGGTCAAAGAATCGATCAAAGTTACAGCCAATTCTACGATTTTCCAGATCGACTCAACTCTACACTCAGACGGATCCTATTCGCAATGTGCTAGGAAGTGTCTGGAAGCTGGTGAGCAAACATCGTTGTAGTACTTACCAAGTAATAAATAAGTACAGGCACCGAAACCTCTGCTGGATGCGAGAATGGTCGAGAGGAGTTCGGACTGCTCACCACCGGAAAGGGAGAAGGAATCGACTGGGCTGCCTTCTATGGATGGGGTGAGTGAGAATTAAAAAAATCGTATTTCAATTGAGCATTATATTTTCGAAAATAAAATCTTCAGGATGCCACAAAATCGTGTCCATGATCACCACGTACGAGGAGAACATCAAGATACTGATAGAGGACGGTGAAGTCGGACTGATCATGGAAGTGGTTAACAGAGAGATGACTGGAGAACCGATTGTGTTCAGCAAGGAAGGAGAGAGGTTGGTGCTTTTGTTCCCGATGCACTGGGTTTTTGTTTACTTGCTTCACTTTTTTTCAAATTTGTAAGAAAAATTGTACCCTTTCAGCCCCACTGAAGCGCCCGAGGACAGCGATGAAGAGGAGGAGGAAGAGGAAGAGGGGTTTGTTTTCTAATTTGTTTGCTTATTTCAATCCGATGAATGTTCAAAACTTTTCCGAACTTTCTCACTTTTAATAAATAATCTAAATATTCAATTCAGAAGCGAAGAGGAGGGCGATGGAGAAGACAAGCAGATAAAGGACTGGCTGCAGTGCCAGCTTGCCTGCCATCTGAACAATGGAAGCGTTGACCTTGGTCGGGTACTTGCGAAGAATCACCGAGAGGCTTTCGATGGAGGCAACTGGTGGTACGACCGATACACCATTGAGGCAAAGCTCGGTCAGTTACCGTAGTATTACCATGATCCTCAAGTCGAATGCGCTCAGGCACGACGAATGCATTGAGTACACTCATCTACCACGACGCTAATACGCGCATCAGAATGGGGCAGGAAGTCAAAGATAAAGTGGGAAATGGTTACATCTACGATGAAGAGGTTGCATCGTGCTTGTCCGGCTGCTTCGGTGATGGTGAAGGTAAAAATCACGCTTTTTAAAAGCGCATTTTGAACCTAGAGCAAATTTGAAAATTGTAAATTTCAGAGTACGAAGCGCTCCTCAAAACCTGCTCGGAGTCTACGCTCCTTCCCATCTGGTCGATTGTCGATCGAGGGATCGAAATGAAAGATGATGATCGAGTGTCCTTCGAGCATTTGACTGTAGCTGCGCCGAGTTTGGCCAGAGGTACTTTGCCAAACTTTCTGGTTCATTTCTCAGGACCGGTACGGTGAAGCCGGTTCCGTAAAATAGTTTTCATCAAATGTTCAGGCTGTCACGCTCGAGCCACACTGGTCATCCATCCCTCGTATAGTCCTCAAGACGACGATTTCGAGCCCATTCACATCGTTTACGCGAGAGATGAGGAGGAGATCTTCTCGATTGAGGGAGATCGAGTGATCTCGAGAGTTGTGCATACGACGAATACATCCGTTCTCGGAAAGAACCCGATTCAGTGAAATGAATTTGAGGATCTGGTTTTATTCTAGTGTTTCATGCTTCTTCTCTTTTGTGCCTTTCAATCTTTGCCAATAAACAAATAAAGATATGTGCGCGCACTGCTCAAAATTTCCTGCCCTTGAGCAGTAATACCGTGATGACCTCAATTCGAATGTCAAATCCTCTCACAAGCAAAATTTATCAGACCATAATCGATACAATAAAAGAACAGGTAAATACTCCAAATTTGAAGAAAACAAGAGAAGGAAAGATACAATAAAAAATCAGACAATCGGGCAACTAAGAAAATAGGAAATCACGGCCACAGTTCAGTCATCCAGTTCAAGCTTTCTTCTCTTCACAATGGGCCTCACTACTTCTTCTCCATCTCCTTCCTCACCATCTCTGAACAGCACCCTCTGTCTCATGGGTCTTCTGCACGGAGCTACAGGAGTTCGACCATCGATTGCAGCAGCTGCAATAGGGTCCGCGCCAGTTCGAAACGTTCTGAATCGACCCTGACGAACTGGAGTCTCGTCCATGGAGAGGTCGTCTTTGTTCTCATCGATTTCCTGAAGAGACAGTGATCAGAATAGAGATGTTATTTATTCGGCAAGTGCCTTTCGTTGGGTTACTTTGAAGGCGTGCCGTTGAATGTTGCCCATATTGGTATGGATTAGAGTACTGAGAAATGATCCTACCTCCTCGAGCCTTCTGTGCATCGCTGGTTTCTTGATTCCCTCATTCACAGCTCGTCTCGCGAGCAGAGACATCCGGTAGCCAGAACCGTGGTAGGCGAAGAAGTGGGCGAACTCTGGAATCAGCCGATAAGATATTTAACTTATTCATAATTACGCAAAAAAACGAAGATCGTCGATAGGAACGAGTTGAGCTTACCTTGGAATCTCTCCAGTGTAGTCAGGTCGTAAATTCGGTCAGAAACCCACGAGGGAAGCATGTCGTATAGATAGTTCAACTGAAAAAAAAACTATTTTGAATAGATTCAAAACTATTGTAATTCCTAAACGAAATACCCACCATTTTCTCTTCTACAGGATAGATCAACGTGACACAGAGAGGATTGTTTCCAAACGGCTGGATGATATCAAATGCATCGGCACCTCGGGTCACGGTGAAGCACGTTTCCTGCATAGAACTTGATGGTTTTTAAGCCTACATAATTTTCAGCATTTTCGGATTCATAACAGAAATGTTACGATTTTTTTCGCTTTTTATTGATTTGGTTTGGACTTTTAAAAAAGGACGATATTTTGATAACCGAAACATTGCGCACCATCAAATTGGCCGGTTCCAGACTCTCGGCATCTCGTTCCAGAGCGATGAACTGATCTGTGTAGCCCAAATGCTGAATGTGCTGCACCCATCTGGCTTCCCACGCATCTAGAGGAGGAGTGGCGCATCTGATCTCTTCTTCGTTGTACATTTCGTCGAAATGAATGCATCTGAAAACATTTTAAAATAGTTAACTACCGTACAAAAGTAAATTACCTGTTCGCTTCGCTCTCCTCGTTTTCATATTCAATATTCTCGACAATCTCCTCTTCCTCATCAGCATTGGAATTCACGTACCTAAACAATGATTATTTAAATTTTCAAATGAATAAGGTCACTTACTCGATCAGTTCCTCAACAGGAAGCTCAGTATCTCCGTCGTAGAGAGCAACACCCATTGGAGATGAGGGACAGAAGACCTCTTCGTTACAATCTTGAACGGGATACGCGTATCTGAAATTTTTTGAAATTTCAAATGTTGTTTTCCCAACTGGATAAAGCACTGGTACTTCTCTAGTCCCCGAAAGAATAAATGAATCTCTCTCACTCCTATTTCAGATGGATGAAGGACACTCTTCCGGGAAACTGAAAAAACTGAATTACTTACTCGATCACCTCCTCCACAGGAAGTTCTTCATCGTCGTCGATTGTGATCACAACCGGAGACGAGGAACGATTGACCTTCTTCTCGTCGTACTTCTGATAGATGTTCCTGAACGAAATAATTTATCAAAATTTCGAAGAGGAATGTCACTCACTCATTGCCGTAATCCATAGTGATCATCACGGGAGTTAACTCGAGGCTAAGGTAGTGCTCGGGATTAGGAGGAGCACAGTTGGGGTTGAAGAGGGCTTCGGAGTTGAGAGACATGACAACCGACTGTCGAGGGAGGTGGATAAAGACTGAGTGAGTGGAGCGGCTTATATACTAGGACGTCAGTCTAGCACCTCGTATGATCGGACGCAACCTGTCTGGAAGTGAGTAGGAGGATGGAGATCGGAAGGCCAGTGAAGGTGGTTTTCCGAGCGGAAGATGCCCGCTGGGTGCGAACTGCGTGCGAATAGATCACAATTTGTCTGTAAGTCGGAAAGGCCGTGGGAGTAGAGGAATGAACTTGTGAACGGTCGAGAGATCAAATCTTTCAATTTTTGCTGTACGAGAATAATATAATGAATGCCCAAGGATTTCGTGAATTGGCTCTTGTCTCTGTACAGTATTGTTTCCTGTAATGTTCTTGAGACCACCTCCTGATAAGTATTCATTGATTTGTTTCCAAATTGATATAGGATTAGCGCCGCAACAATCATTAAGCTATTGACTTCCCTATTGACTCCTTTTTTTCCTTCCCTTCTTTGTCCCTCTCCACGAATATCCCAGCAAACCAGAGCAAAAGCAAAAAAGTAACGGAGAACTCGTTCGGTCGAGGGAGGGGTTTCCTTTTCCCACTTTGTTTAGCAACTCATTCATCCCTCGACTTGTCTTCCGTCATGGTGAGATCATTAGATGAACCAAGTTGGTGCTTTGGCAGGCGAACATTCGTAGTTATTTTTCGAGGTGTAAAACTCTGATTCATTGTCTCCGATTCCCATATAACAACATCGCTTTATCATTTGCATAATCTTTATCAATGCGTGGGAGTAAAACATGTGTTGCAAAATGAGTGGTGCAACATTACTTGCCCTAGCGGGACTTCTAAGACGTGATCACTCAAAGGCAGGATCCACTCGCATCTCTGATGCCGGCGATATCATTGAGAGTGACAGTCTGTCCGTTGGTCGACGGGTACTCGACCGTGGTACCATTGCCGTGCACGAGCGAGAGTGAACAGCCCGCGTAAGCGATGTAGGTGAACATCTGCAATGCACAACTCATCAGCCATCACTAGAGTTCGGAAACCGAAAGTTACTCTCCTCATTTCACACAGTCTCTCACCGGTCAAAGAAAGAGTGTGGAGAACGGGGAGAGTCACTCACAATCGCAACTTACCGTCGTGGACGCCCATTCGGGCGGCACAGCGTTGAATCCCACAGTCTCCAATGCCGTAGCATTCGTGTAGATGTAGATGGTGCTTCCGTCGGGGCGAGCGAGCGGGTGCGTGCAGCCACTTTCGTCGCTGCAACTTGCCCGTTTAGTGAGCATCCCGATCATAGTTGAACTCACGGCACGCCACTTTCGCGTGAATTTCGAACGTCTCTCCGGCCAGACAGCTCGAGGTCTTCTTCTCTCCTAGGACAGTACACTGCCAGATGAGTGGCGTCTCGTTCACAGCGTAGGCGCGGCACTGCAATTGCACTGATTGACTGGCTAGTAGAGTTCAAAATACGGATCGCCGTCTCTTCATTTCACACACTCTCTCATCGGTCAGTGAGACAAGCGAGTGTGTGGGATGACGAGATGATTACCAATATTTTGAACTCTACTTGCTAATAGCTATGTATACTAACCGCCTCTCGCTTGGAGCACTCGGCCTCGCAGGCGTCCTTGCTGGCCACGAACTCCTTGAGCAGGATCTGATTGGGGGAGGTCGCGATCTGCGTCTCATAACAGGTTTTGGCAGCGATGATGGGCTGGAATAGAGAAGAGTAGAGTACCATCCACCTACTGAAACCAACCTGGAAGAGGGCGAGTTCGAAGAGGAAGAAGAGGACCTGAGGGGACTTCATCGTCGACTTTAGATAGAATGAGCCTCGATTCCCCCATCTCCTCCTTCCCTCCTTGACTCCTCCTCGTCAGATGCCTCTCAACTGACTCCCGTTCATAGGCAACCGAAGGAAAGCAGGGGGCTCATAAAATTAATCGCTCCTCAAATGGAAGAAAGAAGAGGCAAAATAAGATGGGATGGAAGATAGAGGAAGAAGAAAAGTGGTATAGTCAGATCGATATTCAGTGTGCAAAATGTATGTTGGGAGGAGATAATTGGACACTAAAAAGATCAATATTCGATTGCAAGTTGATACTGTAGATTCACTGTACAGTACACGAAGTCACTCGATCGATTGATGCTTTATCGATCGTTTTCGATGTCTAGATTTCTCTTTCCTTCTAGGCGGGACACAGGGCTGTCTTCACTGCTGCATTCAATTCGTTCTCCGTCACGACCAGTTTGTCACACATCTCAGTCACCATCTGACCGGCCTGCAATACGGTATTCGGATACGGTAGATTCGGGGTACGGTAAGATACAGTATCCCTTCCGGCTACAGTATACCTTCTGGTTGTATGCGATCAGCGCCGCCACGACGTTCTTCTCGACTTCCGCAGCGTTCGTGTTCGCGGCCTGAGAGATCAAAGATCAGTCATACGGTAGGACGGATTACTGTAGGTTACGGTAGGTACAGTAACCTTACCGTAACAGCCGCAGCCAGCTCGGCGTTGTCTTCTTTTCCCTTCGCCTTGGCCATCGCGACGGCGACTCCCTTGCGTGCGGCCTGGAATAAAGTCAGTCGTCGATCGACCAAGGGTACGGTAATTATCGATCAGCTCCTTCGGGTATACGGTAGTCGATACTTGCCTCGAGGGCCTTCTGCTGCGCTTTGGCGCCCTTGATGTCCTGGAATGGAAGAATTTATCTTTGGTTGGGTACGGTAGCTCAGTTATCGATTCACTACCGTATCCTGGGATGCAATAGTGATCTTTGATCTTTCTCACCTCCTTGAACGCTGCGAGCACCTTGATCTGGTTCGCATCGATCTGGCCCGCGTAGGCACGACGAGCCGCAGCCGCAGCAGAGAAGCGAGCTGCAGCGAATAAAGTCAGTTGGTGATAAACTAATATTGATCCTTTGGGGTACGGTAGATAGGCTATCGATCGATTACAGGCCACATTGCAGCGATCTCAGGATACAGAATTTCCGGGGTCGATCGACACCGGAGCAGCATCATTGATTTTAATGCTCTTCTTTTCCTGTTCAACGACGGAATTTGCTAGCGTGTTCTCATTGGAGAACAGAATTCGTTGATATTTGGTCTTTGATCTTTGAACTTCCAGCTTCTTCTCACCCTGGACATTGGTGTAGACGCCGCCCGCCTCAGCGTTCTGCATGCTCTGCAATACAGTGTGTTCATACCGTAATCTCCAGAGATCAAAGATCAATCTCGTATCCCGTACCTTCCCAAAGACTCCGGCCGACGTCGCGGCCTTTTCGAGGTGGGCAGAGACGGAATCGCCGAACTCCTAAAAGGATGTGGTGTGTGTGGTGGTGTGATTTACTAAAGGTCGCCAGTCGAAAAGCGATACCTTCTTCATCTCGGTGCACGCCTTCAACAACTTCTCGCAGAAGTCGCTGGTCTTGTCCGTTTGCTGCAGGATCGTATTCGTTTCGACGGCCAGTCCGTACTGGCTCTGGAAGGGATACGGTAGGAATAGAAAGTCAGTCATCGATCGGCTACAGTAATCTACTGATACCGTACCTTGCCAGCACCCATCTTCGCAGCGAGTACGTTCATTTTAGACGCCATTGGTGTGGAGGGGAGGGGAGGGCGAGTAGAGGGAGGGAGGGAGAACCGTCCGCTACGAGCGGGAGAGGATCGAATGAAGGAATAAGAAGGATGGAGAGAGGAGAGGACGAGGCGATTTACATTTTCATTTGTAAGCAAATCGAATATTTATTGGATCTTGAACAAGAGGATTTATTCTGCAATTCTTTAGAGCAGTCAATAACATTGTTTTGA
>LS501034.1:337871-349330 GCA_900490845.1 Pristionchus japonicus | reverse complement strand
CCTCGATTTTCGCCGTATTTTCGAGTTACTGATTTTTTAAAAGTTGTAGATAAGTTGCAGCAAACGATTCACTCTCGAACAAGTACAAACATGACCCATGAAAGTGCGTTTGGAGTGTTTTGAATGTTGTATCGAAAAATCTCGTACAATACAGTATTGTACCGGATTCGTTCCGGAATATAAATTCGGTACGATAGTAGGGACCACCATCCCTCTCCGATGGGATGGGGCACACGCAATGTCGAACAGCTCAAGGGGGGTTGAAAGGCCGCGTGTTCTGACTTCTCAGGGGTTTAGTACACAATGTCAGTCAACTTTCCTCAAAGTTTGAGACAAAGTTACGGGCGTCCACGTTTTCTGTGCTCGATAATGTATCAAAAATGCTAATTTATTTTGAATAATCGATCTTTGAAGCGCTCTCGGTGGAGATCAAGATAGAGGCCGCGACTTTTGAAAGTTTTATGTTGTAGACTAAGGTACCGCGCATAACATATCCGAAACTCAGCCAATTCTGTGGTCGTCCAAGAAAGTTACGTGAACTCAAAGATAGACTACGGAAATGATCTTTGATCTCTTATAAAAATCGTGGACGCCCGTGGAATCAACTGATTTTCGGATATGTTGTGCCCAATACCTTAGTCGATCACTGGAAACTTACAGAAGTCGCGGCCCTCGTCTAGAACAATTTTTATAGGACTTTTGTAGTTTGTAGTCTCTCGTTATCGACAACTGATTTTTTGTAAAATGCAAATATCTCGAAAACCATTGGATTTCTGATGGTCTTCCGCGAACAAAAAATGTTTCTATATGACAGATTAACAAACTGAAATAGTTCATGGGTCATGAATTCATAATTTGCATATCACGTGGTGGTCCCTAGATGACTAGGCGAAAAATTTCTATTCGGAATACCAGTTCTTTTCTTGCGACAAAGGCGATCGAAGAGGAGTTGAAATTGACGTCACTCTTTACATTTTAATCCTGCCTTGATTGATTGCTAAACTTTTTTTCAGTCCTCAGAATCCGAAGTAACAAGTCGATCAACGATTAGAATGGTCAAATGGATGACGACAACGACGAAGGGGAAGGGCGACGAGCAGACCTTCCTCGATGACGATGATGATGTGGAGGAGGAGGTCAGAAATTGTGAATATTTGTTCATGTAGGAGACAATCAACGCACTGTTGTACTGCACGAGAGAGAAACTTTGAAGAATTCGTGAAACTCAGCCTCAGTTTCGCGCTACATTCGTCGATCCTCCACTTACTCCACTGACCATCAATTTGCTAGATATTGCTTACGGAACTGGATGATAATCATATTCGTTAGCTTTACAGTATCTTTGCATTTCAAGCATGAAAGAAAGTATCTATTCAGCCCCCGTCCCGCACCATCCCCATCATCGGCATCTCCCTCTGCCTGCTGCTCGTGTCTCTCGTTGTTGGATGGATGTGCTGCAGGACGAGGGAAGAAGCTGCAAGTACTCAGTGAGTAATAGCCGAGTAGCAGGCTGTAAAATAAAACTAGATAGTGCTCGGTAGGAGCTTGGGTTTATAAACCTTTTTTGGGTGGAAGTGTTGCAGGACGGGAGAAGAACCAGTAATTCAACTGTACGAATTGCATTTCGATAGCACATCAATGATTCTGCATAGTCCATTGCAATGTACACGAACATTTGCAGGAAACCCGAAGTCGCTCCGCCTACAGTTGTGGTTCAGCCACCGAAGAAGTCTGAATCTAGGTATTTTTCTGCCAACAAAATTAGTAATTTCTTTCATAAATCAATGCAGTGAGTCCATTTCCTCTGCCATGGAACAAGTTGCGAAAGCGGCCAAGGCGAGCGATCAAGTGATAGATGACAACGGCAAAACAATGTGATATATTGCGATATGATTGAAATCCGTAATCTTCATAATCAAAGTGATTTTAGCGATGCACCACCAGTCTACTTCACAACAGCTGGAGACTTCGCATTCTCTTAATTCCACATCCAAATCTGTTCTCGGAGATCTCAATCGTGGAATAAAATCTTTCCTGAGTGATTGAAGTCGTTTACAATCGCATTGAACCAACTCCATTCTAAATCGAGGATAAAAGCACACCTCCAATCGGTTTCTCATAGCAAGATGCATCAATCTCTCTTGCTTGTCCTCTCCCTTCTTCTTCTCTCATTGTCTTTTCCCGTTGAAGCTCGTCGCTACCGAAAACTAAATAAGACAGCCCTTGATTCGAATGATGTAAGGAAGAATCAAACTTTGTAACCAGACAATCATCAATACTGAATCGACAGTACCTCTGGTCCGTCTGGTTCTACATCACTCCTCTCGCCTTCCTTCTAATCATCGCAGCAGTCATTGCGGGCTGCATGGAGATGTGCAGGAGGAAGGAGCCGTGAGTGGATTTGTGGTCTATTCGTTCTTTCTCTCTCTTCTAGGTTAGGGAAATTAGTTTGTAGATCAGTGGCTTCTAAGGTAGTATAGAATGGTTTCGATTGTATCCGTTGTCTCCGTCACTCGTATCAGTGTTCTTCTCACTTCTCCCCTATCTTCTATCGCTGAAACTCATCCTCATTCAGAGTTGAAGTGGTCATTGCTACTGAGCAGCGCGAGAAGGCTGAAAGAGAACTGGAGGATGCGGGGTTAGTAGAGTTCATCTCAGTCTTTGATCATCGGGCAACTTGACTCTTGAGTGCTCAATAATTTCTCAGAAGTACGTACGACCCATTGAAAGATTTGGATAAGCCTAAGAAGCCAAAATCACCACCGGCCCCCGAGCCGACCAAGCCCATGTTCACACCAGGAAGAGAGGGGTGAGTGAATGTCTTCTGTCCTCTTGACATCGTGCACAATTCAGGAAACCCGCAACATGGTCCGAGACCGGCTACTACCCGTCTGTCGGGCAGATAGTGCGCAATTCAGCTGCGGGGGAAAGTGTTCCGGTAAGGGGAGTGATCGCTTAGTCACGATTTGCCCCATTCTCAGTATGTTCATCCTTACAGTTCTTCTTCCAGTCCATACTGCGAATTTGTACTCAAGCAATCGAGGTTCGAGGAATGAAGACGCCTGATCTGTACAAGAGGGCGGGCGATACAGAGAAGGTTGGATTCAGTAATCGAAAAATTCTGATCAATTCAATTTTTTAAGGTTGGCAAACTTCTTGCTACGTTTCGCGCGGCATCTGGTGATGTTTCCGTTGATAATGAGGAGATCGACACTCTTGCTGGAGCAGTGCTAGAATTCCTGCAAAAGCTTTCGGTGAAATATTTTGCAAATAACGAGTACGAGATATTAGAGCCTCACATTGCACTGCTCTTGTTAGTAGAATCACTGAAACTCACTTCTCCAGATCATTTGTTTTTTTAATCAATCAATATTTAATATTTGTCAGTTATCAGGAACCCCTCATCCACACGCATCTCTACAACAAGGCTGCTGCTGCTGTTATGATGACTGGCAAGACTGAGAGGGAGAATGAACTGAAGAAACTATTCAACGAATCGGATCGAGTCGCCGTTGCTACGCTGAAGTATCTTCTTCAACACCTTCAGAAGGTTTCTCAAAAACTTTCGAAAGAAGAAGTTGAATCATCCACAATTATCTATTGTAGCTCGCATCTAACTCTCTTCACACTGGCATGAATCGAACTGCACTCGCTAAAGTATTCGTGCATTACGTGGTGGGAGATGGCAAAGATATTTACGCCAATGAAACCAACCTTGCCATCATGATCATGCTGATGAAGCTGGATGATGTGGGTCCAACTCACTCGATCAATCGATAACTGATCCAATTCCCAGGCGTTCTGGCGCGATTGGATGACGTCAACGTGATCTGTGCAGTCGAAAAACAGAATTTTACTGCGTAACTCGATTGAATGAGGCGATAAAAGGGTGTCTCCTCGTGTTCTTCCATCCTTCCTTCCTCCACCCACGCTCTCCAATCCATGTTCGTTCCCATTTTTTCAACTCAGTCTCCGTGATTTCTCCTTCTATACATCGACAATGCACTATGTATACTTCTGTTTTCTCGCTACGCCATTTGATCGTGTATGGCATTGTATGCCAACTCCTGCAATGTGGTTGATGCGGTAAACGATCACTTTCCCAAGCGCACACGCAGTAAAAGTTGTTTCTGTTTCTGCATGGTTCTCTTCCTTCTTTCTTTCCCCATCCTTCAACTTTGCTGAATCACCTGGTCGGCAGGAGAAACAACGGAAGATTTCTCTCCTGTTGCGCATACGCCGTAAAGGTTACGAAATCGGAAGGGGGAATCGAAGTTTCCCCAATGTTTCGTGGTGATTAGATTGATTCTGTTCTTCTTCCTCTTACCAGTTGTGCAAATTCAGCAAATTCGGAGGTTCTGTACTTCCATTGTGCCTGAGGGCATGGTTCCGATCTTTAACAAGATAGTGTCTGTCTCGCCCTCTGACTATTTCCGTTGTGTCTGCTCTCTCGGTGGCCACCGGTCTAGAGTGGTGGCACCCACCAAAGGAGCCACCAAAGGAGAGAGAGAGACGCACCTATATTGACCCCACAACAGTGTTCTCTGACCTCGCTACAGTTCCTTGCTCGATTGGTTGACCCGCGCCTTTTTGTTGTTGTTTTCCATTTTCGAAATTATTTCAAAATAACCAGTTCGCTATTCTAGATGCAACTTATCTACCGTCGCTCCGACAAGATGGCCAAACACTGCTCTTCTCCCAAAGCGGCGCTGCCGGTAATTATCTTAACTAATTAACATAATTTGCCAAGAATCAATCGATAATCAGTAAATTTGAGTCTACAGCATGAATTCAGAAGCTCAAATCGACCGTGCGCTATCTGCTCGTTCGCCTCAAGCCCAGTGCCATGACCGCGGCTCGCGGCCCCTATCCGGCACTCGCGGACGTCTGCCCGCCGTGCGGCCGCCGCGTCCCGCGCGCTCTCACGCTCCTCGTGCGTGAGCTGGAAGCGCATGTGAGGACGGACGGAATCTACAAGCGGTGCGGAGACGCGAACGAGGTTGGTCTTTCATAAAATTTGAGAAATTGGGTTTTTTTCGAGAGAAAGCATTCCAAGCACTAGCGACTCTTCTTGCATTGTCAATTAGAGGTTGTCTGAAACACATTCCACTCCCATCCCTATCGCCGTTCTCGAGTAAGTCAATCATTCTTTATTCAGGTCGAGACGATTCTCCGCAATCTCGACTCGGTCGATCTCTCCTCGATCGACGGAATTACATTGGCTGAGTGTGTGAAGACGTTCCTGTGGCAGTTGAAGGTTCGTTTCCTCCTTGATCTACATTTTAACCAACAAACTGATCGAAATTACCAAGAGACTGATCCGAGACATTTCAGGAGCCCCTCATCCCCTCTGCTGATCTCCACTCCTTCACTGGGGCGCTCTCAGCAACGGACAGGGAGGGAGCACTGCGCGGCTGCATCGAGATACTGCCCGAGGCGGAGAGAGACACGATCGAGTTCATGATGGGGCATTGGAGAGAGGTGGGCGGTTTATTGCTTTTCGGATGGTTTTTGAAAATATATGGCCATTCTGGATAACATTTGGAAGAATTGGGTGATATTTGTGAATAGAGACAAGATCAAGTTCATGTTGGTGAGGAATGAGGGATTTGATGATTGCTTGACATAATATTTCTTCCGTTAGCACCCTTTGTAAAAATCTAAATGAACAATATTTACACGGGAGAAACGACTATGGTACTACTCCCGTTTTTTCGCAACCGTATTTAGTGATTGCCTGAAACACATGCTCGAAGAATTGAAATGGGTAGAATAGAAACAACCACTTCAATCGAGTGTGTTTCATTGAGCATAGATTATTGTATAGCTAGAACTGAGCTGATGGTACTGCTTTCTTGATGGGAAAAGCTGATCAATTTCAATCAATGCTCAGGTGCTCGCCGCCTCCCTCCACAACGGCCTTACCGTATCCTCGCTGGCTACCGTACTCGCTCCCTTCATCGCGGGATTCAGCAACGAGCGCGTATCGATCGATGTGACTGAAGCACTGCTGAGGATTGATTGGCACTGAATCCACCTCAAAGCCATAATAATATTGTACATCCGCACATATCTTTGGAATAAACTGAATTTGGCTCAAGACTGTTCATATTGAATGCTTGGCACTTTAGGGGATGCTTGGGCATGCCTAGAGGAGCATAAAACTGGTGCTAACTCATTTCATGATTTTTCCTCCATTCCCAAGAATTGAAAATCTAGCTCGATTCTCTCGTGACAGGTTCGCTCTAACAGCCCCTCATGACCCCGCTCTAACAGCTCATGACCCCGCTCTAACAGCCCCTCATGCGAAAATCGACATTGGAGCTTGAACGTTTCTAGGAAGGGTCCCCAGAATTAGGAAAACGCACGTATTCGTTCATATCTTCCCGGGATTAGATGAGGGGTGACCTTAGCATCTTCGCTACTTCATCCCAATCTCCTTGCTGCTCTCGAAAGTGCGCACGCTACAGACCCATCGACTTTCTCTTCCTTCGATCAACGAGCAACGGTCTGACTCTCTCCATTTCACACACTATCTCGCTCTGTCTGACCGACAAGAGGGCACGTCTCTCCTTACCGCCTTATCTCTTGCTGGTTAGACGAGGCGAGAGACCACGCTGATTCGAGAAAGTCAGATCACTCCTCTTTTCCTCCTCCCCGCTCTAACAGCCCGGATATCTCCACCAACCCCTCCCCTTCTCTCTTTCCTTCTTCTCTAAGGAAAACTCGACCCACTTAGGCGCAATATCCAGGGAAAGGGTGAAAGTGAAAGAGAGGAGTGAGAAGGAAGGAAGGAGGAGGGATAGGGGGAATTTGGCCGTAGATCCGTATAATGGAGAGAGATGGATCGTTCATTGCGTTGGAACATCCGTGCACTATTCATTTTCGCTCGTTTTCTGGTGGTGAGAGGTCGCCTCTCTTGCTCTGTGTTTTCCTGTACTGTTCAACTCATTATCACTATAAACTGTGCGCAGGGATGTAGGAAAGGAGCTCCTGAGAACCACCTTTTCGCAGTTGCATCTACCGTGACCTCGGGGGGGTCGTTAAATTCGGTGCGTGGCCTACTGAGCTTTAGTAGATCTCTCGACGTCAATCCGACTATCACCGTTCTACATTCTCACTAGCTCTCAGAGTAAGCTAGACAGTATAGCGAACGGATAGAACTAGAGCATTCATCTCAAAATGATAGTGAAATTTATCGTCGTTTGAACTCACTTTAAGTTCCCCAAGTTCGGATTGTGAAGCGCACTAGATACCGTTCGGTGTTGCAAGCGTGTCGGGTAATCGGTCTTTGTTCTTTGTGATGTCGGCCTGTTTGCGGAACCTTCTTTGTACCTTCTGTACTTCCATGACTCAAGAAGCCCACTCCCACCCGGTGACAACTAACCTTTGTTCATCAAGCTTCGGCCCCTTTCAAGTCGCTGTCTCTGGACCTTTTCCATCGGTACTTCTATGATGCATCTTGCTACAAATCCCACCCGGTGGCATGATTTTTATCTGATGTGGCTTATTTAGTGCCTGCGAGAGTGGGAACAGTCAGTTATTAGTCCTCGTACAATCCCCTGGATGTTATTCACAGTCCTCATTCGAGGCGCTAATACGGCTTAAATCGTTCCCTGTGGAGGGTCCAAATCATCACTCATCTTGTTTTCGAGAATAATCTGCTACATTAGCACGCATGCCATGTTCATGAGATATTGAAGAGTGCAAGGGCTTGAGAGAAAGACAACCGTAGTTTCCAATGCAGTGCAGAGTTTTGGCCGGCTTCAAATATTTCCGTACTCATTTTGCGGATTTTCGAACTGTAACAATTCTCAATCGCTTGGATTTCAGACTCGGGTGATACCTAACAATGCTCGCCCTTCTCCTTCTACCCGCAGTGGCTCTCGCCCAACACTCGCCGCTCAACAAAGTCTGGCACGACGCCTTGCCCGGAGTAAGTTGATCTTTGATCTTTGGCCTTTCGACCTTGCCGATAATTTTAGTTCATTAGTCATACTCATTGTGACTTGCCATAAGCGATCTTGTCGTGAAAATGAGTCAAATCTATCGCATCAAACGAAGATCTCACAAGGGGTTCGTATCGCATTAGTCACACGGCGTTTTCACGAAAGGTTTTCATTCAAGCGCCGCGGGGTAGGCAAGATCCGGGTATCCCCGTGACCATATCTCTCGCCACCTAAAAGCCGGTTCTCCGGATTTTCCTCGCACTTTCCGGCTTTATCTCGCAGGCGATAGAGAAATCGGATCGATTAGTCAGGTTGGTGGAAGGTGGGAAGATAGGGGAATGGTAGGAACTTGAGGAGCAAACCTGAACATGAAGGGTGTGTCACACTTATCATGGATCATCATAACACTTGGTAACGTGTTTGGAAAGGGTATCCCTGCAGTTGAGTCATTCATCCTTGAATAGAAAGTGGCAGGAACAGGGATGAAGGAACACGGGGAACTACTGTGAAAATTCAGAGAAAAAGCGCGAATTCAAAATTCGAATTTTCCAGGTGCAACCCTTCTGGGAGAAGTACCAGACCGGACCTCACGGAGTGGTGATCAGAGGATGGCAGTTCTCCCGATGCGCCTCCGAACAGGTACAAATTTTCGAATTTATTGTTTGTTTCTTTGAAATGAATTCTAGAAATAACGTTCGTACTCGTACGTCAAACATCTTACAGAATCTTTGAAACGCATCCAAAAAGCTTCACAAAATCATTAATCTCCTGCCACCGGAATCTTGAATATTAGCGGAACAGATTAATTCCAGTGGACGGACTACGTTGTGAACGTCTCGAACATCGTCATCTGGCCTGACTACCCGCGATTCCCCGGCCCCATCTTCTTCAACGTCACCATGGACGTCTCCGAGAACCTCCCCGTCGACAAGATCGAGATGGACCTCGAGGTACCGTAGGACTACCGTAATCTACCGTATCTCAATTATCGATCGCTTTTCCAGGTGAGACACGCGGTCACGAACAAGCAGGGCTCAAAGGGCTGGCAGGTGATCCCGTGCCAGGGCTGGAACATCGTCGACGGCTGTGATGGAGTCGGATCTTGGTGAGACTAATGTTTGAGTTTGCACAAAATAAGAAAAAAGTGGTCGATTTTGCATTACGGCAACAATTCTTGGATTTTTGGCGGGAATTCAAAATTGAATTGTTCAGCCGTTACTGCGACATGCTGGACAAGTGCAATGAGGCGGTGCAGGGAGCCGGCAAGTACGTCACCGACCGCAAGGCGCTCGGATTCATCAAGTGAGTGGTTTGATCTTTGATCTTTGACGTTTGATCTCTGATCTCTGCTCTCTTCCAGGGAGAACAAGCTGTGTCCGCCGCCCAAGGGACACTGGACGATGACTTTCTCCAAGGTGTTCTCATCCGAGGATCTGCCAAAGTCGTTCTTCGGCCCTCTCCAGTCGGTAAGATCAAAGATCGAGATACAGAGATCAAAGATCAAAGATCAAACTACAATCTTGCAGAACGAGTACTGGCTGACGTTCTCCTTCACCGACGGCAACGACAAGAAGCTGGGCTGCGCCCGACTCTGGGTCGATGTGTGCAAGTACCATCTGCAGGTGAGTGAATTTTGAATTTTGAATCTCCCGCCAATTTATTTGCAACTTTGAAAGTCTCTACAGAATTGCATCGAAAATTTGAAAATTGATGATTTTCGACAGCGGAGCTAAATGCCCGAAATAATGGAGCGAATTCAAATATTATTTTCAGGACAAGGCCCAGAAGTGTCTGCGCGACCCGAACGCCTTCAAGAACTTCATCAACGAGATCTCTTCGCAGGCCGAGCAGATCCGCAACCGCGGATAATCTTTAGTCTTTGATCTTTGATCCTTAGTCCTTGATCTTTGATCTTTCCCTCTTCTACTCTCGGATGTCAACAGCAATACAGCATCGCATTCCCTCCTTTCACTCCGCAAAAACGGGCACACATTTCGTATGTTTTCGAGAAGCTCATGATCGTTTTTCTTGCTCTGATTTCATGATTTCGTAGTCTGAATAAAGCAATTATTAGCTAATTTAGCGGTCATTCGACTAGAAAATCCCTATGTCAAAGATGCGAACCAATGAATCATCTCTTCCTCAGAGGCAGGCATCAACGCCTTGGATACAGCTACGTTAGCCTTCTTTCTAGGCTTCTTTTCCACTTACAAGGGCTTCCCAACTTCTTTCCAATCCCGATGATGAATATCCCCCGAGAAATTCTTATCCTCATGAGAAATCGGGCTTCGTGGATGATCCACCCCCTCAAAGATGCTTACCTTTCTCTCTTTCTGTGACTACCCTGTCGTTTCGCATAAACATCAAATTTCGAGACTCAAGCTTTCGTCAACGTACATTTCATTCTTTACCTCTCCTCATCACTAAACAAGTATCTCTATCAATAATCAGACTTCGAAATTTGAAAACTATCCAGCCCTCAGACATCTTTGTGACCTACCCTGCCGCTCCTTTCTCAGTGTTGTCTACCCATCGCCTAGCCAAGATTCTACTCAAGACAGACTGAGTCAACATCCCCCCCCCCGTTTCCCCTTCTCGCCTCCAATGGATCGGTGCTAATTAGAATGGGGCAACCATTGCACGAGAGTACTACTCTGCGCCCTTCCTGCTCTCTCCATTTTGCATGTTCTCTCATCTATCTCTCACCGTCTGCCCTCTCCGTCTTCCTGCACTCTCTGGCAGAATTTCAATACAGCTGACCTCATCATTTCACTCGTTGCTCGGGGCAACTACTAATGCACCTTCTCCTCCTTATTGAGACGCATCTCCTTCTCTGCTTTTCCTTCCCTCGCACTCTTAGACATCGTACTACTATTGATTTGCTTTAGTTAGAGATTGAAAGATGATTTGTCGAATTGTTGTTTCCCTATACGAATTTCTGAATATTTCCAAACTCTTCCTATCGAATTTAGTGGTAGCCTTTTCAACATGGGAACGGGGAAGTGAACATAATCAACAAATTGGGCTTGAAGCCTCAGTCAATTGATCGTTCCAACATGGTTTTCGGTGGCTTGAAGTACATCGGAAAATGATTCACATTCCATCAAGGTTATTGGCAGTGGGGCTTCGATGAAAACCACCCTCCTTCTCTCCCTCCCAAAGTTCTTCCGGAAAGCTTACCTGGAGTTACTCGAAGATTTCTCAATGTGGCCTACCCTTCTCTACCCCTTCCGATCGAGAGAACTCTGACCAGTAAGGCCTCTCGGCATCTCGTGACCGGGCACTGCCATCAGTCTTTCTTGGCAAACATTGAATGGGAAACGGTCTGACCCTCTCCGATTCCCACGCTCTCTCGCCTGTCTCTAGCACTAACTCCTCCATCCGTTCCTAGTATTCCCTTCATCTCTGCCCCCTATCTCCCCCCATCATCCATCCCAACCATCAGTAAAAGAGAAGGGGAAGATCCATAATCTCGATAATAGTAGTAGTGGGGGAGGGGGGGGGGGGGGG
>LS501034.1:301701-337771 GCA_900490845.1 Pristionchus japonicus | reverse complement strand
CCAATCTGTGCGCAATTTGTATCCCGGATCGGCTTTATCGAATCTTTATCAACTTTGTAGCTTTATCACAACCTTATCGGTTTCATTCCGCCTTACAATTAATTGTATTGATATTAAATCATCACTGATACTTTGCGAGTGCCCAAATCTCGTTCGGCAATGTTGCGAAAAGTCTGTGTTTCATACGCATGAATTCATTCCCTTCTCCATTCTCTTTTCCTTTCCCTTCACCACACGATTCTATTACGTGTTTCGAGCTGATTCGACGTGCGAAAATTTTCATAATCCAACGTTTCATCTCTCACTCTCGTTTCCAGCAGTAGCACAATGCTCTGCATGGGAGAGGGAATCCCATACGACTTCCGCTCCATGGAAGCCATGCTGCTCGCTGTTAGTTTATTAAACATTATTTATTTTTAAAAATATTTTTAATCAATAAATCAATATTGAGTTCAAAATAAACTCAAAACCGCGCGATGTGTTGTGTGCGGCTTGGCGTGCTTTTTAATTAGCCGGCCGCGGCCTCTCTGTAAATGATCAAGCGCTTTCTGATTCTTTGATTACACTGGTCTTTTGAACTCGTTTATCGATTGCGTCTTGCGCCCCTATCGATATAGTTGACGCGCTAGTCATGCGAAGTCGCCTTCGCACTAATTGCCTTCGTTTTCCGGAGTGTTTGGGCGGCGCAAACTTCATTTCCTTCTTTCGCTTGTTATAGTGCCTCAGTTTGCGTCTTTTTTAGTTTCATGGACCCCCTTGTATAATTTACAGACCTTCTTGTGATTATAATTGGCTTGAAAAAGTTTCTTGATCAACGTTTCTCCTCATTTTCCTGCATTTCCCGTCAATGGATCGGCCGTCTTCTCTTTTCAATAGATAGAGTTTTTGCAATTCCTTGCTGAATCCCTTTCTCATAGGAGTATATCTCTAATAATGATACCACTTTATAGCCCAGGATGAGCCAGCAGACGGAGAGTAGTGGGGAATCGTCTCCGGAGCAGAGTCTGACCGCGCCGCCTCCCGGGTTCGGCCCCGACTCAGACGTGAGTCTTTTGCCTCTGTATTACACTCAACTGCCTTGCCAGCTTGCCGTCCATTTCTGTCAATAAGTTCTATTGATCCTAAACTAAATATGTGCTTTCTCCTGTTTCCCTGTCTATATGATTCATCTCTGAACGAGGGCCCACTGATTCAGGAATGTTTAATCAATAATCTCCCCTGATTCAGGACACGTCCTCGCTGCTGGACGGACCCACGCCCGTCCCCTCAGCCGTAACAATGGCTGCAGAGGAAGAGGCGCTCGCCTTCGAGGCAGAGGTCGACTTCCAGGTACTTCTTTTGCCCTAGCTTGCCTAGTATCGTCTTACACCTTTTTCTCACTACACCTCCTAAAGCAACCTAGGACTGTTTGTTTCATCAGTGTTCTGTTCTTCCTCGTGATAACAGTGATTCATTTCTCTATTACGCAATGAATTCGAGAGTATTCCTTTCCATTTTCTTGCTGTTTCCATTTAGCCAGCGTAAAATTGGATATCAGCTAGTTGGTTGTCTATGCATCATTTATTTTATTTGCCCATGTTTCAGTTGGTAACTGGCAACTAACAGAGGATTCCCACCCTTACTTCCCATCTCCCACCACACTTTCAAAGCGAACTAAACAACTAGCTGTGGAATAAATCACCTCTCGCTCTTCTGAAACTGCGTTCTCTCTCGTGTTTGAAAAGCTGTTCTTCCCCATTTAACGATTAGTTTAGTTGACTTTTAAAGTAAAGTAAATTTTCTACACATCATCTTCCCATTTCCAAATCATTGAGGGTGTGTTCCAAAAACCCTTTTCAATTACCTTTCAAACAGCTGGTTGTATTAGTTGCCTGCTAATTTTTTTAAACTTATTTTTTGGATAGTTTAAATGTATCTTTAATAAAAATGATGCTCAGATCTCGACGATGGCGGTGGGCCGCGTCTACTCGGACTACTACGACCGCATCCGCGAGGACGCGGAGTGGAACGAGCACGGACAGATGACCTACGTACCGTTGTATAGTCAGTTTATTATATTTAATTAATTAATTAATTATATTGTTTTATTTGTTATTTTACTAACCTAGCGCTAGAATCTTTCAGTGTAATGTTAAGAATCGAAAAGACGAAGAATCATACATGACTGTTCCACTATTTCTTGTATTGCGAACGTAGCGCTAATTCACTTGCTCGTTTGTTCGAGTCAACGAGGAGTAGTTCCATAACATTTCCGAGAACAATCTCCCAGTACCAGTTATGTTTACCCTCATCTCCCCCGGATGCATCCATGCCGTTTGCTCGTGTTTGAACAGTGCATTGGAGAGAATTGCTTGTGTGGATAGTTTATGGGATGGGAACTTTTTGTGATGCTGCTTCTGCTCTCTTGAAAACAGCAGCTGGGAAATCAATCGATTTGAGGGACCAAGAGTTTTCTATTAGCCACTGTGTAATGGAGCGACTGATAAGACTGATAATGAGCCTGATAATTAAGGAGCATAGTAATCAAAACTCTGCAGCCCCCCGCACGTCGCACGGCTCGTTCTCGTCCGACCGCCTGTCCTCGGAGGGATCCGTCTCGCCCACCCTGCCCTCGCCGATTGGAGACCACCTCAAGGTGAGGGTTTAGAAGGAACTTTGAAACCTCGATGAGCCATTGTTGGCGCTGATAAGATCTAATTCAGTTTTGTGTTTCAAAAAAACAGCGTATATGCGATCCATACCACTCTAGCAATGAGATTGATACTGCTTTAGCACAAAAAAAAATAATCAAAACCCCTCAGGCGAAGCGCGATTCCTCCTCCTCGCTGCAGTTCCCGATCGTGGCGGGCGCGCCGCAGGCATTCCCCGACCCCGCTGCCGAGGTGTGTTGATGTTGTTATTATCATTGTTATGTTTTTGTTTTCAATTTAAATTTTTCCCAAATGGATTTCATCATTATTGCTTTAGTCGAATTCTTCTTGCTTGTGCACGACATGTGAAACACCAAGTAGAATGTAGCCTTTTTGCTTCAGGGGCAGAGCAAATAGTTGTCGCGTTTGCGTAACTTGATAATGTCATCGTGGACTTCGTAATTCAACAATTATCAAACTATTTTGTAGGCAACTATTTCATATTTTAATTATTATTAATGCTAATATTATTCTTATTGCAGCGCGCGGCAGCAGCTCGCGACGGTCTCTACTCGGGCAACGGCAACGGCCGAGGGGGCGGAGCCAAGCCGTACGCGACCATCATGGAGCCGAAGGGGGATTACGGTGAGTACACGAGGACGGGGTATCGAGAAGTGGTTTATTTTCTAATTCCATTGAATCGCAAGATGCATAAGAAAGACTCAAAACTACTCGGAATAAGCATGCTCTAGAATTTTTTTTTGCAAATAATATATATTTTTTATTTTCATACGATATATCTGCCATTCAACACGCGTGCGCTTTTTAGTATGCTCAAGTTGTGCGCTTGAAACCCGAATCCCACGGTTCTGAAATTATTGATTGTTCTCGCAGGAATGACGGCCGCGGGCGAGTACGGCAGCAGCAGCCAGGACAGCCAGACGGATGTGTTCGGAGGCAGTCAGGAGAGCCTCAATCAGGGATATGGAGGTGAGGATTGGAATTGTTGTCGGTGTTGTTTCTGAATCAGGCAAACTTGTCAGATGGTTCATAAAATTTATTTTTTATTTGCCATTGCGCCAAGAGCATCATTTCCGAATAGTACATCGTTCCTTCTACCCCTGGTGAAACCCAAAATTTGATAAATGTGGTTGCATTTTTTAGACGGTGTGTGTGTCTTCTATCCCTTCACATCAGCCCATTATTATTTTCTCACACAAACAATCCTCCACTACAGGCGCCACGGGCTACGACTACGGCGGCGAGTACGGTAGAGGAGGAGGCGGAGGGTACGGTAGGCAGCAGCAGAGAGTGGGCAACCACAATGGAGGAGGAGGAGGAAGGATGGCGGCGGCCCCGAGGAGACAGCAGCAGCAGCACTACGGAGGGGGTGGATACGGTGAGTGTGTTGATGAGCTGTCTTTGACAAATTGATTGATGGTGGAATTAGGCACGTGGGATATATTGGTTGTGAAACTGAGATGGGTTGGGTATGTATTGGTTCAGGGGACATGCTCAGAGCATTGGTGATCGGGGGAGTTTTGGTTCTTTGTATTGATTGTGAATCCGAAGAATTGCTTGTGAATCCGAAGAGTTGGAATTCTGCGTGGTTATTGCACTCCAGATATTATTTTGGGCAATGCGGATTTCGGGAACCAATAGTTGCTGAAGCGTTATGGCTCTTCATATCCCTATCGACACCCAAAACAAACTAGGCGATTTTCGTATTTTTGCAAAGTCATACTTGATTATTCACAGGCAGCAACGGCTACGCGGACTACAGTAGCAGCTACGCGTCGTACGAACAGACGAGCTACGATAGCTGGAGGGGTGAGGAATTATTGATTTTATCAATTTTCATAACGAAAATCTAGTCAAAACCATTGCTTATTTTTTCGGGATTGTTTTGTGATTGATCCGATGTTTCAAATGCTTGGTATAATCGTGATGGATAAGGCTTAGATAGTAGTTGAACGATCATCTCGTGGTTAAAACAAACTATTGATTACCTAAAAATGACCTACTCTCCCACGACCAAAATCAGCTCCTTTTCACCTGATGATTCTTGAATGGTCTTCTTTGTTTCACATGATGTGTATAATGGAGAGTGTTCGAGTTTGAATAGTGTTCGGTACAAGTCCATTACCAAAAAACAGTCAATCAATGCTCTGCAGGCGACGCGTTCGAGTCGACGAACAAGTACGGCGGGCCGATCGCCAGTGGAGGCAACGGCCATGGATACAATAGCCACAATGGAGGAGGAGGCAGACACACGCCCTCCTCATCCATGATGGCCCATCACTCGCAGCACTCGTTCGCAGTGGCTGCAGCTGCTGCAGCGGCCCCCGCCGGCCCCCTGCCGACCGCCTTCTCGAGGGCGAACATAAACGATGTGAGTTGGGATGGTACGGATTGAAGGGAATAGTTTGGAATTGACACAATGGGCAGGTGTTTCAGTTGGCGTATGTAGTCGGGAGGGTTGGGTTCTTGATAATGCGTGAGGGGATGCAGGTGACAAATAAAACTTTTGTGTTGCCAAATAGTCTTTTCACGGGCGAACGTAAACGATGTGATTGGGGGTTCAGTCGTTGTATAGAGGTGGGATGTTTGGGCTCTCGACAATGACTCCACCACTCTTCTTTTAGAAATTACACTATCAGTTTCAAAGTAGTCTGGTGTTTCCGAGGTGTTATGTAGTCGTTCATGTTCACCATTGGGCAGTTATCACTAGCTGTTCGTACGAAATAAATGGTCCTTTTTATTTGCAGGAGCAGAAGAACAACCTGATGGCGAACCTGACCCGTCTCTGCAACCAGCGGTCGTACTAGACGCCGGCCCGGCTCGTCGATGACGTCATCTGCTGACGCCCCGCCCCCTTTCTACCCCTCCCTTCCCCGTACACTTACCCGTATATGACCCACTATGTCTGGTATTTCGTATAACCTGTTGCTAGCTACCCTTTGCCTGAGTACTACTGTAAGGCGACATACCCCTCCCCTTTCCCGGTGGTGCTTTCCGTACCAAGCGATGGTTTCGAAACGCAGATTGACTTTTTTTCGTTCCCTTTCATTCTAGGCTGATTGAATCGTGGAGTAGGGAATGAAAATGATCGATCTGCGCTTCGAACCTGTTGCCCCCTATTTTCGCAGTATTGCAGCCTATTCGATGCTAGTTTCACAGATGTTTCTCACTTTCTTACTGGGTATAACTCAATCAGAATGCACATTTTCGGGCCCCCACTCTTGTCTAGCCATTGCATTGTACCGCTCTCCGTTTAGTACATTCCCTAGTCAGCCATTATTACTTTAGCGTCCACTACCTCTCCTGTTTCACTTTGCTCTTGCTTCCACCCAGAGTCATTCTTTGATTCGCAATCCGATGATCTACCGTAGGCACCGTATTCTTCCGTTGATTGATTGTTTGCTAGCAATCTAAGTAGCCTTAGGCCACCTGAGAAGGAACATATCTATCTCGATAGATGTTTCGTTTCTGCTGATTGTCTCTCTTTTAGAAGTATTATTCCGTTGAATCTATCCTAGGTACTCTTTCAGTAATACGCGGTAATATCGTCTGTTAACTAACAATACAAGCGGTCAGCCCGTTTTCCCCACTCTGTGATAGAAGATCTAATAATCTAAACACGTCGTCTAATCTATTAACAAATTGTTGATTATCATGCAGTACTTTCCCATATTGTCGTGTAACCTTCGCCACTCTTCTCAAGTTGTTTTACGCTACCCTAGTGGGTGTCTAGCCTGTTTGTCGTCCGCTTTCCTCCTAATAATGTTGTCGTGTATCTGCTATTCCCCAGTTTAGAATACTTTCGTCGTACCCTTATTCAATGCCGTGACCAACAGCTCTCAACCTTACTTTAAGCCACATCAGACATGTATGCAACAGCACAAGTATGACCCCCCGTACAAGTACAACTTTCTCTCTCTCTCTCTTCTCAATTCGATTAATCGATATCCGTCTGATCTCGAACAGAAGTACCGTATGCCCTTCCCCCAATCCCTCTAGAAGTGCGTGTATTGTGAATGCTCTAAGTGTACTGCAATTCTCCCCCATCCAGCTTCATTCCTCATTTGTCCAGACCCACGCAATGTGTATTCATAACTGTCTTTCAAAGTGTTCCGATTCTTTAAGATGCCTTGCGAGCGAATTTTCCTTTGTGATGCAATTATAATAACTCTGGTGTTGTAGTTCAAATATGGCGATAAAATGGTGAAAAAGACGTTTGATTTACTACACGAAACGTGTTTATCTTAGGTCAGGCGGCCACCGACAGGTTATTCTATTCCTTTCTCCAGATGGGTTTGCCGTTGATGAGTACCTCCTGAGAGGAAGATCGATTGAGTACGGTAGTTGTAGTAATCAATAGGTAGTATCCCTGGGGATTACAATACCCTACCGTACCTTGGGCTTGAGCGGGGAGCGGGATTCGCCGAATCCCTGGCCGGGCGGCGCGCGCACACGGAAGTTGAAGCAGAGATCGATCTGAGATATTGATTTATCGATCGATAATTTCTATTTAATCGATTACCTCGATGTTACCGTGCGCCTGCACCGTCTCGATGACCATGTCGGGGCTGTCGTCGATGACTGAGAAGGGGTACGGTAGGATACTGCATCCAGAGAGTACGGTACTCACCAGCGACGGGATCGCGCTTGGCGGCCTTGAGCGTCGAGGGCGAGAGGGTGCGAGCGTTGGCTGGAAAAATCAATTGTGAGATACTGTAGCATCGGGATACCGTAGCGACTACTGTACTCACACTTGGATGAGCGGAGCTCCTTCGCGGAACGGTCGTTGGGAGCGGACAGGCGGGAGTTGATCGTGCGTGCGGTCGAGACATCTGATTATTGATTGATTATTGATTGATTATCGATCGATTATCGATTGATCTACCATAATCAACTCACTGGAAGTGGGATTGTTCGAGCGGCGAGACACGTCGCTGCGCGACTTCGACGATGCCGACTTGGCCTCGCGATGTAGCTCCTCTGAGATACGGTAAGTTACGGTATACATTAGGATCCTTTACAATCGATTTTCGATAGGACTACGGTATCACTTACTCTGGCTGCGCAGAGCCGGAGACTTGGCCGACTTGAGCATGGCTTGACGAGGCGAGCGGGCTGCCTGCCATTGATTGGTTATCGATTAGGGAACAGTAGGTTACGGTAACGTACCGCAGTCTTGACGCTGGTGGCATGCGGCGCGATGCGGATCGGCGTCTGTCTCTGCGAAGATTACGGTAGATCGATAAGGATACGGTAACTACAGTATACCTGCTCCGAAGCGCGGTAGGGCCAGCCTCTGGGCGTGTCGGGGGTGATCGGACGCACGTCGGCGCGTGCGGGGCGCACGGGCGATCTAAGATACGGTAGGGTTACGGTAGCCACACCACAGGGTTACTGTACCTCTTCGTCGAAACGGCGTCCGGCGAGATGCCGGTGCGCGTGGAGCCTGCATTTCATGGTGAGAAGAGGCCGTGCGGGATGCAACTTACGCTTGGACTTGGCAGCGGATTTGGCGGGCGTACGAAGAGGTCCACCGGCAGTCCTGCAAGGAAAGGTTACTGTAACGCGCCCATTATCATTAGGTCGAACTTGATGTTGGTCGATCTGGCGTTGGGCGAAACGGCTGTGCGAGTCGAACGAGCAGAGTCTGGAGTTATTGGAGGTACGGTAGCCACACCACAATTGATCGGTGGTGCAGGCGGGCAACTTACTCATTGCCGCCGTGCGCAGAGGGGTCTTCGCCTTGGACTTGGCGGCCGACTTGAGGGCAGAGCGAGGTCCTGGCAATTAGCAAAGTTCACTCGTGCACCGGGCTTCACCGTCTCTTTATTCAGCACACTATCTCGCCTGATCGGCGAGAGAGCCCGAGAGAGCACTCACCACGCGACGCACTCGACGACTTGGAGGAGAAGTCGGTCGAGCGGGCGCTCACCGTGGCTGCAAATAGAGGGTTACGGTAGGTTCGGTGGGTCAGATACCGTACCCGGAGTCTCGCTGGCCGACTTGTGCGCGCTGCGGAGGTTCTTGCCTGTAAAAAGTCAGTTCACGATAGTTCGCGAGGTACGGTAGTCCCAACGAGGGGTACGGTACTTACGGCAAGGCGTCTTGTTCGGCGCCGTGGCCCAGCTCTTGTTCGAGGCGAACGAGCGAGCGGAGGTGGTGCCTGGAGTACGGTAGGTTACGGTAGTTCGGGAGAGTCAGATCGAATACCGAGCGAGCTCTGCGGCGCAGACTTGTGGTGTGAGCGACTGACCGAGGCGTTACGAACTCCTGGGAAGGATACTGTAGGTAGAGTAATCGATGAGATACCGTACTCGGGGTGTTGGCGTTGTAGGAGCCGAGAGAGTTGACCGGCGACGGGCCGTGAGCAGAGCGTGCCGTGCGCACGGAATCTGAAGAGGGATACGGTATTCAGGGAATGAAACATTACGGTAGGTGAAAGGATACGGTAGGGTTACGGTAACGCACTCTCAGACTGGCTCACGGAGGGCGAGCGAGAAGTCTTGAGCGAGGCGGTGTCCGTGCAACCCCGCGCCGTGCGCTCAGAGAGGGTACGAGTACGGGCTGGAAGAGATCAAAGATAAGGATAAGTGATATCTGAGATCATCGATCAAAGATCAAAGATCAATCATTCCGGTACGCACAGGGCGAGATGTTGCGTGCGGTGTTGACGCCGCTGGTTCCGAAGAGAATGGGACGAGCGATGTGCGGCGTGTCTGCAAGAGATCAGAGATTAGACTCGAGCAGAGATCAACTCACACTTCTGACTCGAGTCGACGAGCTCCACCACCTGCTCGTTCGGATCACCCTCGGACGGGAGAGGAGGGTAGTCTGAAGGGAGTACGGTAGGATTATGGTATATCGATTGAGGAAGGCTGCATACAGTAGCGTCACAGTATACCTGCGTCGAAGACGGGCGCCTGCTGGACTGTTGCGGCCGCGAAGGGACGCGCCGGCGAGCGACCTGAGGTTACGGTAGCTTGCGATGGTACGGTAGGGCAGGACCGGGTTCGCTGTGTCAGACTCCCTTACCGGATCTCGACGAGCGTGCTGCCGGAGAGATGGTACGCGCCGTGGAGACGGAGGTCGTCGGCGCCGTCACTGCAAGGAGTACGGTTTCGATCGATTGATTGATGATACCGTAATCCTACAGTATGGTAGCTTACTCGAGTTGCTGCGCTGTCGCAGGTCGATCTCGTAGTTGGCCGTGGCGGTGTGCAGCGTGGCGCAGCTGGAGAGGATTACGGTATGGATAAGATATCGATCGAATATTCAATCAATCTACCGTACCCGCTCTTGGTCTTGCGGGCCTTCTTGGGCGTTGCGCGGCCGACGGAAGTCGCCGTGCTCACGTCCGAACGGGACGACCGGGCAGCAGAGTGGTCGCTGGAATACGGTAGGGTTACGGTAGGATTACTGTAGTCAATCGATAGGGGATATTGTAGTCGGATACCGTACCGCTGCTCTCTCATGCGGGCGCTGCGTCCCGAGTGCTCGAGGCCAGTGCGCACGTCGGGCGAGCGGGCCGCGGCAGTGCGGACCGACGACGGAGCGGGAGAGGCTGGAAGGGGATCGATAAGTAGGGTACGGTAGATTGATAGCAGTTGGGGTACGGTAGTGCAGTGTACCAATCAATAGATATCGTACCAGCGGCTGCGGTGCGCACGACTCCACTCGAGTTGCTGGCAGCCTTGAAAGGGCTTGCGAGCGGGCGTCCATGGCCTGCGATCGATAGTGTGTGATACCGTATCACCGGAGGTATCGATTTATCGAATACCGTACACCCAAGCTACCGTACTCACCTGAGAATGGCTTGAAGGGGCTCGACTTGGTGGCGGCACGTTGCGGAGTGGTGGTCGGGGCGGGCGAAGCCGCACCTACGAACAGCCGGCTGCGAGGGTCCGACGAGGTACGCAGGGCTGCAAAATCGATATGGGTACGGTAGCACTGTGAAGGTACGGTAGACAAGACGTACTCTCGAGTGCGCGCGCCGTCGACGTGGCGATCTCCTCTGCCTCGCGATCCGCCTGCAATGAGGGGTACGGTAATGAGTGATCGATAACTATACCATATACGGTAATCGATCGATTCTCTCGGATGTTACCGTACCGCGGAGAGGCGCGTGGCGGGCACGATGCGCGGCTGGCTCGAGGGCGCCACGTTGGCCCACGCGTCGCGCGGCGACTGCTGCTGCTTCACGGGCGAAGGGACGCTGAATACGGTAGTGTGAATACGGTAGGATCGATTAAATCGATATGAGGGATAGGCCACGGCACGGTATTGCCATCGGGGTTACGGTAGGGACACTGTAGACGGAGTACAGTACCGGTTGATGCTGGCGTCCGTGAGCGACTCCGTCTCTACGGCTGTACGACATTCGTCCTGCAAGATGTACTGTAATCATGGCTGGTTACGGTATTCGCGTATCGATCGATTGATTGACTACCGTACTTCTTCCAGGTAGTCCTCCTCCTTCTTGGCGCCTCTAGATGGCGTGGAGGGCTTGTTCACTTTTGGATCCATGGTATCTGAAGAGGGCAGGTTTTGGGTTACGGTAGGGCGGATCCTGGGAGTATCCAAATAGATCCTCGACATCGAAAGGAATCCTGGGGTATCATCACCTTACCAGGACACACGTTCCGTGTGAGCCGAACCGCACGGAACGAGGAAGGGGCTAGGAAATGAAGAAAGGAGGGACGAGGAGATGAGGAGAGAGAGCGAAGGGAGAGGGAAGATTGAATTATTGAAATTGGCTGTGCAAAAAGTAATTGCATGTTCGTTTAATTGTTTTTCGAATATTGGTTTAGTGAAATTCAATAGAACAAAGAATAAATAAAATTAGACTGCAAATAAATAAATAAAGTCAGTTCGTGAGCGGGAACTGAAATACCGTGTTCCACATTCACAAGTTCGATGTGCCTCTCTGTGAAAGATATTTTTATTGATAAACTTTATCGATTAGGAGCCTCATCTGCCATTAAATTAATTAATTATCGCTCCCATCGGAATCCTCTACTTAAATTCCATTAGATTGCCTATTTCGACTGTGTTTTATTTCGAAAATCGCTCAAAATCTAGATTTTGCGATTGTGAATCATTGCAGCAATGGAAGGAGGCACGCAAATCAGTGTGCGGTTCCGCGCCGAGGACGGAAATGTGCTCGGGGACTCGGGAATCCTGCTGCCGTCGACGTCGACGACCAACCAGCTGCAGCTGCTCGCGAACCAGCTGCTCGAGGTGAGAAATAAGGAATATAATAGTTGAAACTCAAGTAAAACTGTAAGAAGTTTGTCCAAGCATGCAAATATCGAACGTGTAACAAGTAAGTCTTAATTTACATAAGATTAGTTCGATTCCGGAAGGTTGAGAAACCCGAAGCCTCCAGCGGCATGCAAGTGTCGTATGAAAGGCTTCCTTCCGGAGTTCTTTTGACGAGGATTAATTAGCTGTCATTATTTTATTCAGAATTGAACAAACTAGAAACGTAAATGAAGGCATTACTAAGAAAATCTCGTTAGATAGCCGTTTTCAATGATTACATCATTCGGTGTAAAAGGCCCAGATCTATTGTTTGCGTAGCTGTTCTCTATATCTTTACTCATTTTCAAATTGATTAATTAACTAATTAGTCTGATTATCCAGATCAGCGACGACCCGGTGCCGATCTCGTTCTACACGGAGGATGGCACGGAGATCGTGGACACGATCGAGAAGAGCGTCGAGAAGATCGATGTTGAGAAGGTGAGCAGCTTGGGGGGTTTTTTGTTGTTGTTATTTCTGAACACAACAAGAGCACGATTGATTAACGAAAGCTTAGGTTCAAATATGGAGTGAATGAAACTCTTGGTTAACGCAAGTTTTGATTCATTTTTTTCTGGAATTTTTGCGAACCAGGTGAGTTCGAAGTATTGACAATAGCGTACAGACGAGAGCATGTAGGGATCATGAAGCTTCGAGCCCGAAATACCTTGGAACGCAAGAAAGGGGTTTTACAGTAGATGATCATCGTACATGCAATTCAAAATAATGCTAGTTAATCAATTTATTCTAATTAAACTAATTGCAGACGATGACGATCGTGTACCAGCCGCAAGCCGTCTTCCGCGTGTCGCCAGTGACGAGATGCAGTTCGTCCCTTCCTGGTCACGAGCAGCCCGTGATCAGCGCCGTGTTCAGTCCGGATGGAAGGTGAGAGATAGTTTGAAGCGGCAGTGAAACTCGAATCCCGGGGAATGAACAGTCAGTGATCAATACGGATGGAAAGTTAGCCTTGTAAAATGATTTATTTGGTGGAATCTCTGAATGAGTGCAAGTGTAAGGCGATTGAAACGGAAACGAGCTGTGCCGTGAATAATTCTTTCGATGTGGATTCACAATATGAATTTTTAATGATGAATTTGCTCTACTTGCATTGCTCATTCAAAGAAGACGTCATCGTGTACGGAGATTGGTACTCCAGAAAACCGGTTGCAATTCGATTGGCTACTTGGAAAGTGTTTATTATCGCTCACTCATAGGTTGTGAGGAACTTTCAAGCAGGTTTAAGACGTGCAATTCGTCATTTGTACTAATGGCAGGAGTCTGGCGTCCGGCTCGGGCGACACCACCGTGCGCATCTGGGACCTGGACACGGAGCTGCCGCTGTACACGTGCAAGGTATGGTTTTTTTGTCGTAAGAGGCTCATCAAAATCGTTGACTGTTCAAATACACACTAGAGTAGGCAGTGTGAAGCGCCAACGAACCCTATAGGCAAATACTAGGAACTGGGGAAAATGCATCCAGCTACTGGTGGAGCTGCCGCTGTTCACGTGCATGGTCTGTATTTTTGTTCGAGAATGCGCGCTGAATTTTTTTGTGTGCTGGTTCGTATGTAGGCAGTGAAACGCCAACGAGAATTACTCTATGTGTCGTTGCAGCGTGGACTAGTTAGGTCGGAATGGTGCAAAAATTAAGTTGAGATACTCAATAGGCTTTTCTCATCCCACTGAAACTTACTTCCCTCTTGCAGGCGCACAACAACTGGGTGCTGGTGATCTCGTGGTCGCCGGACGCGAGCAAGATCGCCTCCGCTGATAAGGATGGAAAGGTGAGGATGCGCGAATTAGATAGGACTCGGAAACGCTGAATCGGCGACATACATTGCACATTTTTGAAGCTGTGATATTTTTGTTTCCACGTATTCTATTAGACTTCAAATTTTCCATACAGTCAATTGATAGCATCTTCATAAGGGGTAAAACAATCTTATCTGAACCAACTTTCTTCTAACCCTCTCGTTCGCAGATCAATCTCTGGTGTCCGTCCACGGGCAAGCAGATCGGGAAGACGATGGCAGCGCACAAGCAGTGGATCACTTCTCTGGCGTGGCAGCCACTGCACAACGATGCCAGCTGCAGGTAATTGAAGGGAGATTGAAATTCGAAACGGTCGTTTTCAATAGGTTCGATGAGCAATAGAGAAAGGCAAGTTTGGGTGACTTTGCTCCGTTTCACAAGCAGTAGCTCGCTTGGAACCTAGATTGTATGATTTGAAACTACGGGGACAGTAAGTTCTTCGTATGTGTGTTTTAAAAAATTATGGCATGTATGCTAACTAGAATAGCTCTTGTTCGCAGCGTTTAAAAAAAAATCAAAATATTCTTCCGATTGTCATGTCTATGTTGCACCGTGCTTACATACAGGGTCCGATTACCCCCTCAAAAATGACATATGCAACCCACATTTTGAACTTTTTTTGAAAAAGGAACCCACAAAAGTTTTTGCTCAGCGATCTGCAAAAAATGTAAAAGGAACCCACATTTTGCAAATTTTTGGGAAAATTTTCAATTTTTTAAACAAAGCAACCCACTTTTTCAACATTTTCATGACCTAAGAAATCGGACTCTGCTTACATAGGATGTACATTGCTGCGAGGCTAATGTCATCTAGAATTTCTTTAAAAAACCATTGTCAGACTGCTCGCGTCCGCGGGCAAGGACGGCACCATCCGCATCTGGGACACGGCGACGTACTCGGTGAGTTGAAAGCAGAGGATATTCTAGGGGATAGTGAAACAGCGATAAAGTAATATTTTATATTTAGCAACTTAGCAAAAAAAAACTTGAATATCATCCCCATCTGGCGCTCGGTTGAGAAAGGAACTTCCTTTCGAGGCGTTGGGTATTTTTGATAAGAAAACGGCGGTACTGGTCCCGAGGCGAAGGAAGTGCGTAATTGCTGAAAAGTTATTCGCTCATTATTACCTTGGGATTCGCGTGTGCGTCAGCTCATCTGCTCGTTCGCTGCTGAATGCGTAATGGGACATAATCGCTGTCGTCAAATAGTTGCAATATATTAGCATCTTTGGATAAAGAATCAGATGGAATAGTGTGTATGCGTAGCGGTTTGTTTTTGTTTTTGTTTTGGTTTGTGAAGACTACATCTATTCAAAATTGTGGCAGCTACTTTCAATGCATGTAGGAATGCTGTGTGAAACGCCCCATGACAGGCTTTGCGCTTTCGAAAAATGTTCCTATTCGCAGGTGGTCCGCTGCCTGAACGGCCACACCGCCAGCGTCACCTCGATCAAGTGGGGCGGAGAGGGACTCATCTACTCCGGATCCCAGGTTTGTCTTTCAAGGATAGCTAAATACACACAATCGTGGATGTCTTCAATGCGATGGAATGCAGCGGTGGTTGTACACAAAAATATTCAGAGATGGATTGAGGCGGAATTAACAGCATTGCAGGACCGCACGGTGAAGGTGTTCCGCGCGGCCGACGGCACGCTGTGCAGGAATCTGGCTGGTGAGTGGGGTGGGGAAGGTCGAGGCGAGAAGTTATTGAGGCTCGATCAAGATCGTGCAGTTGTAAAAAGCGTGGAGCAGAGATTGTGCCGGAAATTTATGGGTTTTTTGGGGACCGAAGGTGGAACAATTACTGGCAACGGGTTCAAGTTGAAACGTAGTGACCGTGAAGCTAGGATTGAGTATGATACTACTTGGACTGTGATTTTGATGTATTGCATAGCGATGACGCAATCCCTCTCGCGCAGGTCACAGGTGCTGTTAATCAATTAATATATTTTCAATTATTGCGTAATGATGACGTAATTTCCTCCACATCAGGCCACGCGCACTGGATCAACACGCTGGCGCTGAACACGGACTACGCGCTGCGCACGAGCTGCTTCGACGCCAAGACGGGCTGCGAGAAGCCGAAGAGCAAGGAGGAGGTGAGAAGCTGGGGTGGTGTTGGAGGGATGAGTGAAACAGTGAGTGGACGGGTTTCCAAATATAGGAGGTGCAGATTATGGTGATTGGAAGAGGCATCTTCCGCGGTATTGATGTGAACGTCCGTCACAGAAACTAGATAGTGTAGTGAAACCGGTGTCAATGGAGCTGAAAAATGAAGTCTGACGTGTAAAATCGCCCGGGCTGTTTTGATGCGATGGCGGGCTGCGAGAAGCCGAAGAGCAAGGAGGAGGTTATGCATTGCTCATTAATTAATCAATTAAGGTAGAAGAGGAGTGGTGGTTGAACCAATGGTCGGTGAGGGGTAGTGGTTCTGTTCTGCAATTAGGTATAGCTTTTTCGTTGGCAGCGCTAGATGATTATGAGCTATGAAACGAAGGTAGATCGATGCGAAGTGGCGGCAAAGAAACTTGCTGATCTGCTGAAACCTGTGATTGCTTAGTTTGGAATGAACCAGTTACGAGCTGAAATGTTTTGAGCAGTAGCACAACAAGAGATTTTTTAGCAGTACGTGTGAAGTTGCTTGAAGCGAGTGGGTTTCCATCGGTCGATTGTTGGGGATTGTGACGAGAATTGTAAGCTGGATAGACGTGAAGGGGCCGTGGTATCGCAAAAGAATATACCGTTCCGCTTATTATTCCACCCTGTAGAATTTCAGCTATTGATTGAGGGCACTCAGACCTTAGCTAATGTGCTTAGTCGTTTCCTATGAGCTCTAGTAACTCTCCCTGCGAAGATTGAGAATTTACAAATAATCAATAATGCACTTTCGAATTTAATGTTCCGTATTATGCGCTAAACACAGTATTATCAAAGCTGAGCATTTGAATCGCACGATAAACAAGTCGATAGCATGAAGCGCGTGATTGCGAGGTTTGAGGTCAAAGCAGGAAAGAGCTGATAGTGGGAATACGAAAGAGAGTTGTTTGTCAAGTCACGGCACGAGGACGGTTCTGTGATGTTTCTCTCTGTGCTCGAATGAGTGCGCGCAGAAAGAAAGGAGTGAACTCTGATAGTGTGTAGTGGAAAAACAGTGAATACAAACGTCATAAAGTGTCCGACAATCCAATTATTGTATTCGTATGGAAGACGGGTAACCTCACATATCGCATACCCATGCTTCGCACCAGTTTCGTCACTCACTGAAACTGATCTCGTGCAGGGGTAAGCGATCGCGCAGAAGCGATTAGAGAGAGAGGGAAAGAATATGAAAACGCGGGAATTAGAATACATGATTGCAGGATTTTTAAACTGTCTTGATGTAAAGTATGGGATATTTTTTTGTGCGAGCGATAATAGGAAAATTTTGAGGATTGGCTTCGATCGACAAATTTATTGGCTTATTGAATTTGTGAGACCATGGATTGGGACGTATCAACTTTCCCATTCTGGTCTCTACTTTCATCACTCGCTGAAACACATCCCTTACAGGCGCAAGCCATCGCACAGAAGCGATACGACGATGCGAAGAAGATTGCCGGAGGAGAGAGGCTGGTGTCGGGTGAGTAGATCAACTAATTAATTAATTACGCAATAATTAAAATAATTAGATAAATCACAAACAATAATCTGATTTTTTGAAAGTTCTAAAACGAATTGCGAAAACTAACAAGATAGGGCGGAAGGGTGTGTCTGTTTGATGTTTCTGTCTATCATGATGACTAACGTTTGTTTGATGTTTCTGTCTATCATGATGAAAATAACGGAAGAGGAGAGATTGGTATCGGGTGAGTAATAATTCCATTTTGTTTCATTCATCTATTTTTAAATAAGGTTGCAAAACAGAGACTAAATAAAGAACAATAGGGATTGTGCGCTCCTGTTTTTGTCGAACATGATGATGAGGAGAAAAAGGTCACGAGCGGGGAAAGTGTGAGGGTTAATCGTATTCGGAGTATATTCGAAATGTATGCATCGATATGGCAAGTGCAATAGTGAACTCACAAGAGAGGACATCATTTTGTTAATCCATTTATTTTTCTGAAGGCTATCATAGTGGATGAGAGTGGATCATTATTGTTTTGTCCATCCATTACACTCGCGTGTTGACTATGCACACGTGTGGTTCTTTGACGTCAATCAAAGATTGAGGGAAAGGGAAGGTTGGCCTTGTGACCACCTGACAACCTGCTGACATCTGATCAAGACCATCTGTTGTATCCTGCTCATAATTGGCTATCGATTGACCTATTGCGTCAGAGTGAGGAGAGCATCTGCCCCCTGTGGAGTTTCTACCCTCCCCAAGTTGGGACAGACACTCCTCGGACAATCTTTGCATCACTCCTTATGACCAAGACCTTCTGTCGTGTCCAAGTAGCACTTTGCTATTGATCCATCCCCTATTGCGTCAGAGTGAGGAAAACATTTGCCAACCATTAGACTGTCTGCCCTCCCCAAGTGGTACGACAGACAATCGCCAGACAATCCCTTTGCACGGAGTAAAGCTCTGCAAATACAAAACAACTCTGTGCAAAAAGGTAGATTTCCGGGGTAGGAGTGCCGATTGATCAATCACCACATCGACCGCTCCCTTTAGTGTCATCTGCCACATCGTTCAATACAAATAAAAAGAGGAATGGAGGACGAGTGAAGAGAAGAGGGGAAATGGGAGAACGGTGCAGGAATGCTTTTGTGGGTTCAGCCTGCCTTGCTCATCCCTCCTGAACACTCACTCGATCGGAAGCAAAATATTGGATGAGGAATCGGAAATGGAAGCCCTTCTTTCGTAATCCTTTCCTCATCCCTTCCTTCTCCAGGGAGTAGGATGGGGAAACGATTATTAACGAAAGAGAGGAGAAGAGCACAGCGAAAGGAAGCGGGGAAAAGGAAAGGAACATATCGATCGATCCGTTACTCGAGTGTACATTACAAATACTATAGTGTCAGTGTCAGTAACAATTCCACGAAGAAGCAGCAGTGAATTAGCTGAGTTTTGAGCACTCGTAGGCGTCACTAGCGGGTATTTCATTGACACACGCAATTGTTTCGAATTGTTTCGCGTCTATGCTGACAGTTGTCTCCGCTCTTTCTCCCTCTCTCTCCACTCTCTCGCTGACTCACAAAGCGATAGATAACCCCCAAGCCCCGCCCCCTCCGCTCGGTATAAAAGAGAGCAAGGGCGAGAGGGGAGCAGCGTCAGTCTATGATGAGATAGTGTGCCTATTCCTCCATCCGTTCTTCACACTTCCTTCTCATCTCTCAAGCATGACTCGTATTTGTACATAGACCCCCGTCACCCCATTCTGGCCAAGCAACAGAAGGTGATGGACCGACCGATCTACTCCTCTCGTCGCACCCCTCTTCTCCCCATTCTCTTCCCCTGATCGACCAATGATTGGCTGGAGCCAAGACTCGAAGGCAAGCCCCGAGTGCATCACTCAACTTCCGACAACGACTGTCAATGGAGGCTATCCGATGGAGACTCGACTCTTCCCTTCTCTTCCCGCCCGATTCAAGTGAGGATCTACACACGCAGCTATGGATGGAGATGAGAGCGTAAGACGCCTATGAGATTCCCGATCCACAGATGATCAATGGGAAGATTCTGTCACTGACCTCTCATCTCCCGTAACTTTCGTAGTCTCGACTTCAATCGACCCGGAGCTTCAACCACTCATTTCGTCATCATGATCAATTCCCCTCTCGTAAGCACTTTTTGACACTCCCTTATCTGTAGGACGTAAATCGTCGAATGTAAAAGCCAAGCTTTTTTTCCGAGTAGAACCTAGAAAATTATTCTAGAAATCGTATTCTCAGATGAATACAAAAAAGTTCGTTAGTTCGTATTGTTCTCTTGCCTGTTTCAAACCTTTAAGTCCCTGTCGAGTTTCATGACACAATTTCTGTATTGCCATATCAACGAAAAACAACAAAAAAACGAGTAAAAAATAAATGACCTCTTTCTTACCTTGTTGTTGTTGTTGTTATTATTGATACACACACAAAGCATGATGGAAGGGATGGGGGGGATCAATTCTTGGGATCTCGAAGTTTCCGATGTTTTCGGTGTGCAAATGGAACGCAAAAACATCGGTGGTTATTTCATTTGTGTATTCGTTCTGCAAACCATTGTCGAAGTTACATTCCTGGCGAGAATCATTCAAATCGGCTTAGTATTGGTTCGTGTATTCGTTGACTCTACGTCCTCTGCCGAACTTGGTCGTTCTCTCGCACTTTACTCGATCCTTCGAACCGTACTTCTCTTCTTTCACTCAAAAAGTTGATGTCCACAAACTCCCTTAGGTCGCTAGTGCAAACGCACTCAACTCGGGGGGACACATCAAAGTTCTCAACAAAATCAATAGGCCAGTTGTTCACGTGTCAGTGTAGAACGAACTAGAGACTAGAGACACAACTACATCAAAGGAAACTTGGACGTTCAACATAGCAACTCGCAATCTCTCCGTTGCAGGCAGTGACGACTTCACGATGTTCTTCTGGAATCCGGCCGAGTCGAAAGCGAGCATCGCGAGGATGACCGGCCATCAGCAGCTGGTTAATCAGGTGAGGGAAGAGGGAAAGTGCGGTTCTGATCTTTATCGATTTTTTAAACGGGAATGCGCCAACCCACAAACTTTTAGTGGGACAATATTTTAAAGTAAATGGCGAGGTACAACTGCACTGGGCAACTGTTTGAGCCCTTATAAAATAATTGCAACAAAGAAGCTGTGGCATATCGTTCTTGAATGCGAGCGTAGGTCTTGATTTTATTGAACGTGCTAGATATGTCGACAGATTATGCGTAGCCTGCAACAGTGAAGCTTCGGGAAAATATTTATAATTTCATGATCTCTCCTCTCGCAGGTGGCCTTCTCGCCCGACACGCGTCTGATCGCCTCTGCCTCGTTCGACAAGAGCGTCAAGATATGGTGCGGACGCACCGGCAAGTACATCTCCAGTCTGAGAGGGCATGTGCAGGCCGTGTACCAGGTACGGTTTTTATCGATTGGGCTAAATTACTGGTATCATGAGGTGCTAATATTTTCTGGAACAAAAATAATTTTTACCTCATGACACCAAGTACATATCAATGAGGGGCAGAGCAAGGTCAATTGAGTAGTCGATGTAACGCGAAAGCAGCTGCTGCTCAATCATCGTTCAAATCCCATATTTGTTTCCTCAAAATCAGAGTACCCGATGGGTTTTCGCTTCACTTGATGTGCATTTGCCAGCGCGAATGATTTTACTCAATCGTAGGGAAGTACGTAACATCATTAAAAACAACTATTTGTTGATCAATCAATTATCCTGTCCTCATCAGGTGGCCTGGTCGGCGGACTCGCGCCTGCTCGTCTCGGGATCGGCCGACTCCACCCTCAAGGTGTGGGAGATGAAGACGAAGGGGCTGTGGTGAGTGATGATGATTCATTGAAACTCGAACGATTTTGGCTTCGAATGATGTAGATCGAATAAGCCGAAACAGAGGCCAAATGGTCGAAGACGAAGGGGCTTTGGTGAGCAATAGTGATTGATTTGATTGATTTATTTTGGCTGCGAAGAATGTAGATGCTTCGGAGCGTAAGATGCGAACTAGTGATCCCCCCTGATCTTGTAGGTTAGACAAATAGAGAGCATTGGACAGATGTGCGAATGTGTAGATAAAAAACGGAGTACTCACACTCCAGATGCTTTTTAGTTGTACTAGTTTTAGATACACCGGTTCATTGAGGGGCAACCAATTCGTGTCTATCATCTTTCTTAAAAACTCAAACCCGAAACGTGGGTACTGTGAAATGCATGAGTGGTGGAGTAGGCTGATTGGTGCTGCATAGGATTTTCATAGGGCTGGCCGCTGTGTGGAAACTGCTAATATTTGATTTTTTTGCGAAAAATGTTGAATCTGGTGGATGCAGTGTAAATCGATAATCGCCTGCAGGTTCGATCTGCCTGGCCACGCGGACGAGGTGTTCACGGTGGACTGGTCGCCTGAGGGCACGAAGGTCGTCTCTGGCGGCAAGGACAAAGTACTCAAGATTTGGAAGAAATAAAATCAGTCGTCGATCGTTGTTGATTACTGTACTGCCCTGTTATCGATTATTCCTACTCTTATGGAACGTTGTACCTCGTTATCGACTTGCAATTGTTATGGATCGTTATTGTTTACGAAGCCCACAGATTATTCATGTTTTCATCACTTGTTAGCACTCTATTCTTGTTTTTGTTGTTGTTGGCAGATAAATTTTGAGTTTGAAATTGACTTGAAGTTTGTGAAATCGAAGGTCCACAGACCCACAAAAACTATCGATTTGTATGAGAAAAGAATTGACGAAAGGTTAATTTACAGTTTTTGCCATCTCACACGCAGGAATTGGCCTCATCAACAGACGCAATAAAGTGAGTTGTTCATTTCAATGGGTGCATTCGCTTGTAGACAAGAAAATGAGAGAATAATGAATAAGTTTGTCGTGCTTGATCACGAAGCAGGATGGTTTTTGTTGATTCGTTGAAGCCGCACGAAAATTGCTCAAAACGCTGTGGCCAGGAGGTTATGGGAAGAGTGAAACCGAAAAGCGTACGAAGTCCAAAAGGTTCGGCATGTGTATCCAACATGATTCATAGTGTTCCTGTTCCTGTACAGGGGATCCAATATTTTGGGAACACGAGGCTGAAATGTTATGGCGAAGATGAAACCTGTCTCGACTCAGTTGAAGACAAGAGAGACAGAATGAAGTAATTTTGCAGTCCTCGTTAGAGTGGCAAATCCGGGTCACGGTTAACCGTCCCACTCTTCCCTCTCAGACGGTTAACCGCGAGAGGCGGGTTTACAACCTCACTCTCCACGGGTCAACCGTCTCGGGTAAACATGAGCTGTTTCGACCCGTGTGAGACGGGTCGAAAACAGCTCATTGCTTCCGTTCACGGCTCCCAGTGAACCAAATGAGATGATTCAAACTCAGGACTGAATTGGCATTCAATCGAAAGCCCTTATCGAGTAGAGTAGTTCTGTATTTGAACTTTCTCATTTGGTTCACTTGGAGCCGAGAACGGAAGCAATGAGCTGTTTCCGACCCGTCTCACACGGGTCGAAAACAGCTCATCCGAGAGAGTGGGGGTCGTAAAACGAGAGGGGACGGTTAACCGCCTAACCCGTCTCTGACCCGTCCAAGCTCTCCAAAACAGTGACCCGTTGACCCGGATTTGCCACCCTAGTCCTCGTCATCTCTCGCACTCATCGCAGTAGTCAACAGCAGCAACAGGAGGAATACAGTGAGTTATAGATTGATTGATGGGGGCTAGGGATGCAGGATGTAACGGTGATGATCCACTATTCACAGGGGATGTTAAATACCTCGTTGATGTTTCACAGTACCCGGCCTTACCGGTGTACCCCACCAGGTTTGTCGTCTCACGACGACAGTAAAACTGCCTTGATTGTGGTTGCAACTTTACCTTTACTTTAAAGTTTCACTATGTATACTATTGTATACAATCACTATTGTATACAATCAAAGGGCAAAAAACAAATATATTGATGTTTCAATGCGTGATCAAGTTATGCAGTGGCTCGATGACTCGATTAAGGGTGTTTTGCCAGAAAAAAATTCATAATCTAATTCATACCTGTCCACGCCGCCTGCGAGTGACCTTTTTGCGCACGTGCGCACCCCATGAATAGGGGGTCATGGTCCGAAATCGAGAAGCCATACCCGTCGCGTCTCGAGTGCATCGACGGGTACCCGTGCGTCCGCTCAGGGCGCCTCAAATTGTGCTCGCCCAAGTCGGTCCCTTCAAGAGTCGATGCACTCGAGACGCGACGGGTATGGCCCCTCGATTTCGGACCATGACCCCCTATTCATGGGGTGCGCACTGCTCCACCAAATATTCGGTGGGGCAGTGCGCAAAAAGGTCACTCGCCGTCACTGCTGGACACCTATGATCTAATTGATTCTTAGCGATACGTACGTCTTCGTATTATTGTTGGTGAACCGGACACGGAAAGGTTATGGGTGGGGTGGAACGTGGAAGGAGATGTTGTGCGATGACAATGGGGTATTCGAGACGATAGCTTTATCAAAAATGTATGTCTATATAACACTTATCCATCATATTTCATGGAATTACTACATTAAAAGTAGAACTTTGTCGGTTCGTCTCATGGCTTTCTCGAAAATGTGCAAACTAGAGTGCATGGGAATCGCAGTTTATTTAGCAGTGGAAGTATCTGATTTCCTAGCTAAATGAGTATCACGGGTCCAGCACACCATCAGACAAGAAATCACTAACAAGACGTCATACGCTGCTTCTAGACTACGGGGAAAATTCTGGTTTTCATTCCTACTAACGAAGGAAATTCAGCGCGAAAACTGATGCAGAAATGTCACATTCCTTGCTGACTAACGAGTGCGGCTCATGTGAGGATCACTGGTCTGGAAGAGAGACGAAAATAGATTGGGCTACGCGTTACTAACTAGAGTAGGATTCAATATTTGACAATTATGATGAAGTATTACTGGAACCGGTTTTTGTGGTTTTCTAAAAGACGGAGACAGATATTCCGGACTTGGAGGTGACCATCTTCGCGTCGTTCGAGTCGACGTCGATGATGTTCGTGCGCACGTTCTCCTGCGAGTGATTGGGGTTCAACAGAGATGTAAACACAAGAGGACAATGGGCAGGGTAACTCTCTCATGCGCTGGGGTATGTGTGCCCCAGAGTTCACCTTACCATTCACTCAAAACCGGATTTTCTTTTTACCATGATCACTGTACCCACTGAGCGGTGAGCTTGTTGGTGTTTCATATCAACGATGTAAGGACAGCGTACCTTGTATCCCAAGAAGGGAATAGCGGCAAGGATCGCGCCGCGAGTGGGCGCCGACGTGGCCAAAAGGAGGATGGGAGGGGAGAACAGGGCGATCGTGTTGCAGTAGTTGTACTGCGAAGAGGGGGTGCGGTAGAGAACGGTATAGAGGATCGGAGAATCGATTGGAAGGGGTACGGTAACAGAAAGGTACGGTACTCACGTATGAGGCGATCTGCGCGCTGAGCGCAATGTCGTTCCTGATGGTCGCGTACATCCAGTAGCACTGTTAATTAATTATGCTAATTATGTTAATTATGCTAATTTGCTTATTAATTAATACCTGCTGCGCCCCTTTGAGCCCGTGGCAGATGGAGGAGGAGATGGCGTAGAGCGTCTGGTTGATCTCTTGCTGACGGGCGTGCTTCTGTAGTTAGGCGATTGATAGAATCGGAATCCTACGGGCTTGGGGCGTGCCTTCTGGTTACTGTGTGTGAGATAGAACGAGACGCGGTTTTTTTAAGAAAAAAATCTCATTGGAATTGCTTGGAAGACCGAGAACATGCGGTTATGGACCAGCTGAAACCTAAGATCAATTTGTGGATTTGAGTTCAGTTACTATGACCAACTCTCCCTCATTCGAAACACGGTATAACAAGATCTATACAGTCCAAGGCGTAGTAAGAAGAGTCTAACATTGTACGCCGAGAATCGGTGCAGCCGGGTGATGCACCACAGGGACATGGGGATGGTGAACACGAGGTAGCCGAGGTAGATGGAGGTGGTCATGCCCTTCGCGATCTGTATAGAGAAATGGAGTCACTATGAAATTACATCATCGCTAGTTCTTTGTTAGGGAAGTGGTTTCATATTATTCAAAAGTTGAATTTCCTGTTAACAAGATTGTAAGATTATTCATGTTTCAGAGATAGAAGAATATGACATATTAAGCGTGGCGATAATAGTCAGGTTAGAGACATTATCTATAGAAATTAAATATAAAATTGAGAAATAGTGTCTTATTATTTGCATTGCGTCATCACTAGGTAACCCACCGAGTACCACGTATTGGAGTTCATGAACTTGGTGAACTGGACGAGGAAGAGGGAGAAGAGGCCGGCGGGCACGGCGAAGCAGACCACGATCGTCGCACGGATGCGGTACTTGGTCCAGAACTGAAACGGGAATAGGACAGTTGAGGGGTTATTTACCTATCCGTGATCCGATTCTAACATTGATGAAGAACGGAATAGTGGAAATAGGTAGTGGTGATGGGACAGTGATCTTTCGGGCCAGGCTGCGAAAATATCAGTAGGTGGCAAAGTAGACGACTAGAATGAAACTGGAGCGATACTTGGTCCAGAACTGAGAATTTCGGTATCGTAGTTCTCAGGACATGCAGTTTTGTGTGTGTTGTGGTGTGTGAACTGTGCATTTTTTTGTGTTTCTTAGTTTTTTTTGCAATAGGAAGAACATAGCTGTAAGAAATTAAAGAAGATGATTTTATTGGCTGTACCGTGTCCCGCTCGAATAGGATCGCAGTGACGCGCGTGACGATGGTGGCGAATTTGCCTGAAAATTTCGTGTTGCGCGATTATGAGAAAGTCTCTATCGCTTTGTGTTCTCAATTCGTCCAGGGTACCGGTTACGATACGAAATATTTGTAATGAGTAAAAACGAACAGAGAGTGTGCGCCGTTCCGAAGATGTGCGAGCCGTACTCGAGGATGCACATGGGGTAGTCTGGAATTGAGGAGGGTGTGAGGAGTCTGCCTCTCTCGATTTCGCCTGCTCTCTCGCACTGTCTGACCAGTGGGTATCCGGTATTCGGATCATAACGTGAGATGAATTGGGTTCATTGTCGATGGAAGATAATTGGTTTTTTCACATCGAGGCTGCCGATCTATTCCAAGTGCAGCCAGGAACAACCAAGTGTTGAACTCATTGCTAGTGCGAATAATGCTGTCGAGATGATCTCACTCCATCGATCGCCCAGCCGAAAGAACTTGTTGTTGAGTCCGAACGGCAGGATGACGACGACGTTTGAGATTCCGGCGATGCCTGGTTACGGTATCAGATTAGAACGGATCGAGGACTGATTTTTTTATTCTCTACCGTACTCACCTACGGCTACGAAGAAGATGTAATAGGCCGTGGCCAGTTCGCGATTCGGACTCCGCACGATGCGCACCAGCATGAACGCATAGCACAGCGTGAGAATGGGCTCGATGACGTACGGGTATACGGTATCGATATTGATCGCGAATACGGGAGCCTTCGCCGGGGTTACGGTAGTGAGAAGGGGTGATACGGTGGATAGCAGGGTTGTTGTGGTATCCATGATTACGGTAGAAGTCAAACGACCTGCATAGAAGTCAAACGCCGAAAGAGTGCGAAAGGGATCCGAATGTTGACGGACGGAGATTGAATAATGCCAATCAGCGGCGAAACCTGGAAACACGTAGTGTGGAAGAGGCGGCTAACGAGGCGATGCCTGGACTCTCTCGATTCCGCGTGCTCTCTATCACTGTCTGACCAGCGAGAGAGTATGGGGAATATAGAGAGTGCAGAATGCAGTGATGAATACCTGACTGGAACTTCTCTAATGAGCTGATGCTCAAGATGTTTGGGAGAAGAGTACAGCGTAGTTTGGACGGTAGGTCAGGATATAGAATCTGCAGCGATATGAAGAGGATCTGAAGCTGGAGTGGTGGGAGTAGAAAGTGGTGCCTGGGCGTGAATTGTGTTAGTTCCCGCGGCTGATTTGGGAGAGCGTGTGAGAGTTATCTCATCTTCCCGTGGTGGGAATCGTGTCTAGTGTGACTGGCGGGGATTTCTGAGATAAAGAGCTGGAGGTCTGATCACAATCCGCTAATTAACTAATTAATCAATTCAACTAATTACAGAATGAAGACGAAGCTGGAAGAGCTGATGGGAGCTGTTCTGGAGTCGTCAAAGAGTAGTAAGGAGAACATGGATTTTGGATTTTTGGATATGAAGAAGAAGATGAAGTTGGAGAAGAAGATGAAGAAGAAGAAAAGGAGAGAAGCAGCGAAGAATGCGGAAGGAAGCCAGAAGAAGGTGGAGGAGAAGAGTGAGGTACGGTCGGATTATTGACATTAAAAATCATCTTTAGTGCGGGGGAGATGATTCAGGTTTTGTTACTAGTATATTTGGATGGATAGCGTGGGTGCTGCTGACTTGTACCTCGAACTGGGCACAAGTAGATTCTGTGAAACATGACTGTTTTGGGTAACTGTGATGAAATGCTCAATTCCAGTTGCCGTCCCTCTCTCCCCTCCTGCTCTCTACTTCCACTCACCGTCGTCGTTCGTCGTTGGATAGCGACGCTGCAGCATCTGCAGCAAGGGGAGGAGCTGCAGCTGCAGCAGAGATGATTGTAGTGGCCAAGGTGAGAAAAGAAAGGTTAACGTGGGTAGTGCAGGTTTCATGGTGGTGTTACACTGATGAGTTCATGTTAGAAATCAGTGGTACTGAGGCTTGACGATGAAAGCAACAATAATTGACGATTTTTCGTAGAACTATCATGGTAGCTTCTCGTTAGTAGCGTGGATTGTATTGTCTGGATTGTTGATCAAGTTGCTTCTTCCTCCTTCTTGCGAAAAAGATACCATCAACTGTAATTGTGTGTTTGCAGTCCGCCTCGCCGGGCAACAACGCGATCGGTCCGCGACTGGCCACGAAGAGGAGGGAGAAGCGACTGGCGATGCTGAACAAATTGAAGGAGAGGAAGAAGAAGCAGAAGCAGAAGAAGAAGGATGCAGTGGCAGGCGAGTGGTTTTCCAGTTTCACTCATCTTTTAAAAAAAGCTTCTTAAATCTCGTTCCAACGGTTTGTCCGAAGAAGTCGATGAAAACATCTTGTGTCTGGCAAGTGAACGTGCGACAATAACTGGTTGTGTGTGAGGTCAATGAGAAAGTAATAGATACAAGTTTGTCAGGAGTGCCGCTTTGCGTGCTTTCTCTATTTATCGATTAAAGTTCTTACCGTTTCGCAAGTTGCAAATGTCAATTATCGATTTTTTATCACGATTCAGAATCCGCACCGACCCCAGTTGAACCTTCCTCAACGGCAACGACGCCTCAGTCGAGTAAGAAGAAGAAGAAGAAGAAGAAGAGGAAGAAGGCGGGAATGGACGGAGAGACGGCAGTTGCCGATATGAAACGTGAGTGGAAACAGATGGAACCCGATTTCGTCTAATTTGGTATAATTCAGAGTGGAACCGTTTGCGTTTCAGTAGTGGCTTATGAAATGAACAAATGCTCAATTGATAATACCTGTGCGATGTTGACATAAAAAATGATCCAATGAAGACAATGACGTACCGTGAACCTCGCAACAATCAATACAACGATGCCTAGCGTAATTGTATTATTCTTCCAGCCAAGAGCCAGGTGGACAGCAACGGCAACGCTGTGGTAAAAACAACGAATGGAGAGGAGGAGCCGGAAAGAGGTTCGTGGGGGGGGGGAGTTAAGTTACTGATGGTGGTAAGACATTTCGGAATTTTTTTTCCGGAAAATTCGATTTTGGAAAATACGCATCGGAAAAACTCACATGGGAAAATTCACTTGGGAAAATTTGTCTCGAAACGGACATTTTGGAAAAATCCAACTGGGAAGAAAACTTTCGGAAAAGAACATTTCGGAAATTTTTTTGCATTTTTAAAAACAAAAAAATGCAAAAAAAATTTTTTCCTTTTGTTAAAATAGTTCAAAACGAAATTCAATAATTTCGTGGAAAATGTGTGAAAAAATTTCCGAAATGTCCGTTTCCGAAACAGCTCTTCCCAAATGGATTTTTCCGAAAAATATTTTCCCAAGTGGAAATTTCCGGAAAAAAATTTCCGAAATGTCTTACCACCTTACTGATTGAATAGAAGCTACTGAGTGATCTGCGACTTCTATCGAGAGCTAGATGATGATGGAAAGAAAGTTTAAAATTGAAGTTTTTTCCCGTTTTAGCAGGAATAGATAAGAACATTATGTCAATCAACCATAAGTAGCTGGACAACTGTTGCCCATGTTGTTGCAAGCCGTTCGATCACTTGCAGTCGTCGACTCCGAGTGGTCGAAGACGAAATCATTCGAGCCTGCGAAGAAGGAGGGGAAGAGTGGTGAGTGGATTGTATTATTTGAGAAGAAACACATCAATTCAGCCTAGGATGAGTGCACTTTCGTATCTATCACTCTTGTGAAAAATAAAATGGAATAACATCTTGCGAGCTTTTCGAGCAAAGAGTAGAGAGAAAAGGTCTATTGTACAAGAGGAAAAGAATAGAAAGACGTGGCAGGAAGAGAGAAGGAACGACCTTTAATAGTGTTTCAATAAGGAAAGAGAGAGAGGAGGAGATGGCTCATAATTCGGAATGTGTTTGAAGGCACGAGATGAAACGAGGAATATTACTTTTCGTTCTGTAATGGAATTTGCTTTATATATCGTACCATTGTTGAAGCGCAAATCAAACAGATCACTCCAATGATCACGCTACGATTCGTAGCATCGCGCATTCCCTGCTGATTCACGGTTGCCGCTTTCCATTGAATATAAACATTCTGCTAACAATCAACAAATTTCAGCGGAACACCAGCCAGTGAAATCGACGAAGAAACAGAGGAAGCAGCAACGGGCTGCAGTCATCGATCGACCGCCCGAACCTACCGTTCCCGAGAATACCGTACTCTCTCCTTGTCCTACCGTAGCTCACGACAAGTGCTGCACCGCACCCAATTTCACAATTCGTCCCAAGTCTAGTCCGGCTACCGTACCCTCACCTTCTCCTAAAGTATCCCATCCGATGCGAGATACCGTACGACAGTCGAACGGAATCACGTCGGGAGTAAGAAGTCCCTCCAAGCCCACGCACATTCGATTCGCCTCTGAGAGTCCAGTCAAGACCTCGCTTCCCAGTCCGGCCAAATCGATCGATAATGAGAGATCAGAGAAGGAAGTGGAAGGGAAGCAGATGAATGGAAAGAGGAAGAGGTGAGGCTTTTCTTTGTAGCAATTTTTCCTTAAGAATTTCTGGTTTCTGCAATTCGTCAAAATGGTTGAGCAGAAGGGAAATACGATTTGTGTTGCTCAAATCGACTATCTAATAATCAATAATTTCTTCAGAGATTCCTCTCCGGAAGTCTCAACGACGTCTTCTGAATCCGACGTCGAAGAGAGGAAGGAGGCAGAAAGGAGGAAGAAGTTGACGAAGAAGCTGGAAGTGACGTCATCGAAGACGGCTAAGGATTCGAAGATGACGTCATCGAGGGCGGTTGAGAAGAAAGTGGACGAGAAATCGATCGTGGAAGAGGTGGTGACGTCATCTGGAAAGAAGGCGAAGAAGGAGAGAAGGAAGGACAAGAAGAAGAAGAAGAGGGGAGTGATTGAAGTGAAAGAGTGAGTGTTTAGAAGGGGTTTGAAGATCTCTCAGTAATCAATGCCACGGGTGTTCACTCACAGTGAATAAAAACGGCGGAGGCAAAAATCGAATTCAAACCTCGCGCATTTTCCAAGAAATGACTCCTTTTGCATTTTGACGCGTGCGGTAGCGTTGCGTGCGTGAGAGAGCACACGAATTCGAGAGAGCATCTCGTCGTCTGTGCTCTCTTGTGCCTAGAGACGCGCGCTCATTGGACAAACGAAAAGGGGGCGTGGCCGTCGCTCTCTGCGTTAGTTAGATGCGGGGAGGGAGCCGTTTTGAGCCGCCGTGAATGCGCGTCAGCACTGAATCACAAGTAGTGTCCGCGAAGCACGAAATTATTGAGAATTCGTTCAGGCCGGAACCAGAGAAGGAAGAGCAAGAAGAGCCCGTCCGGCACTCGCCCGATGTGCTGCAAATGATCGCAGAGAGACTGGCGAACTGCCATGGACTGCTCGTGTTCAGGTATGCAGGGGGATACGGTAGCTGATGATCGAGAACTGGCTTTATTTGATAACGGATTACTGTAGGATCGATTATTACAGAGTGATCTGTCGCGAGACGCGCCGAATCGCCGATCGCCAGCTGCGCTCTGCCGATAACGTACTCCATCTGGAGGAGTTCGATGATGAGGTATACTTTGGAATTGAGTATGTTTATATTCGCTAGAATTCGATCGGAATATTGACAATGTTCTCTTGAGCAACCGGTTGTAGTTTCGGTGAAACATCAGTCGATGATTGGTGATTTGCTTCAACACAATGGATAGGCACGATTGGCGTTTTGCACGTTGTCTAAAGGTTATGGATTCTGCGAAACAGCAATGAATGATGCATGTTTTAGGAACAATTTCATCGTGATAATTGCAGAACGCCTTCACGCGCGACGACATGACGCAGTGGTGGGAGGAGCGGAGAGAGGCGGAGGATACGTCGATCGGAGAGGGCAAGGTACGGTTGGGGGGTACGGTAGATTGAGTGATCGAGAACTGATCTATTCAGGAAAACCGTGCGCACGCGCAAATCTCGGCGTATCTCAAGGCGCGCGCACTGGAGAAGAATCTGCTGCGGGATATGGACGGAGGCATGTCGCATCCGAGCAGTGCCGGTGAGTGGGAAAAACTTGTTTACGAGGCAGCAGTGGAAGTGCATCGAAGTGAGTGATCGGCTAAATGTATGAGAGGCCGCTGGAAGTAGAAACCTCCTTGCAATCTTTCAACTTGAAAATTGTTTGAAATTTCAAGAGATTTTGTTGAATTGCAAAGTTGAGGCCGCACTGGTTCATTGAGAATAAAAGGCTGATTGTGAAGTAATGCTTCTTGTCCCGTCAGGTGGAAAAAATAACTACTGAAAAAATGACTACTGCAAACCGAACGTACGTAACGCTACTTGCCAGCTGCCCGTGTGAATTTCCAGCTGCGCAGAGGGAATGAAACCAATAGAGCACCGTTTCGCACAATGCTTGCTTGAAGATTTGTAGAAATCTCTAATCGCTCCCTCGTTACAGCCGCAGCCGTGGATCCGGTGCAGCTGCTGCAGCACCCGCTGGAGACACTCGACGGTGCCTGTCTGCTGCACGAGTCTCAAGATGCAGCTGTACGCCAGTTCCTGCAGCAAGAAGGGAAGCAACTGAGGGAGGTCTGGCTGGGACACTGCAATGTGAGTGTTTGACTACGCGATTCAAGAGAGATAGCGAAGCCGTACTCAAAAATGCCAAAACCAAACCTTTTAAGTGCATTTGCTTCATCTTTCATGAGTTTACTAAAGATGGAGTTTTTATCGGTTCTTTGATTTCTTGTGCTTTCAGAGTACTAACTCAATTTAACATAGTAGATGAAATCAAGGACACGTTCCTCTGAAAAAAGAACACTCACGGACGTGTAGCAAGTAGCATCTCTATTGTAGAAAAAACTCGTCACTGTGCTGCCTCGACTGAAGGCGATCGAAAGATTCGAGCATCGACAAGCGACTCTCAAGACGATGGAGGCACTGCCGATGCTGCAGATTACGGTGAGAAGGGGAGTTGGGATACGGTGGGCTACGATAGGTTGAGTGAAATGATTAGAGGAGTAAGGAGTAATCGATGTACCAGTTGTTCTCAACTTTATGTGGCTTTCACGAAATTCGAAACAGCCTAGTGCATGTCTGCTATGGAATATTTCTTTTAAAACTGTTTTTGGGTGGTTGGTGAAATGAGGGATTTTGTTTGGATACTGCGAGCTTACACGGAATCAACTTTTCACTTTTGTGATATGAAGATGAAGCCCCACTGAAATTCGAAACGGCCTTGAGTTTTTTTTGACGAATTCAATATTTCCCCGAAAATTCTTTCTGGATCGTCTGATCTCCAGGAGCTCCGCCTCGACTTCGTCGACGATGAGATCACTCGTGCTTCTATCGCCGATCATCTCGTCAACGGGCAGAACATAAGGGCACTCGAGCTGAATATCGCGCCGATCGGACATGTGTGAGTCTGGATTTTAACTTGATTTTATCAACTACGGAAGTCTAGGTTTCGGTGGGCTTATGCATAGAAAAGGAACAGTGTGAAAATAATGGACTTTGGGAGTTTGCTTGTAACGGGGAAAAATGTAGCCTTTGAATTCGGTGTTGAACAGCTTGTATGAAAGGCAGAGCTGGAGCAGCTAATCGTTGAATACTCGCTTTGCATTTTTTATACCAAAAATTGCATTATACATCACAAGTTGAGTTGATGTCCCAGCTAGTTTTCAAGAACAAAAGACTGGCGAGTACTGCAATAGGGCAGTGTTTAGTGATGATAAACATTAAATATATTATTCAGTGACGGCAACACGGCCTCGCACTACAATCTGTTCACGAAGCGGAGCTACGATCGAGGAGACTACACGGACGATCTGGAGTGGATGGTGAGCAGATGATTTGGGGTTGAGGCTTCAGGAATAATATGTGATAGTCACGGTGGGCTAGGATGTAGTGCTACTTTAGTGTATTCGGATTAACCAATTAGCTAGTTTGTTTTGCTAATGATTACACAAATGATCTGGAGTGGATGCTGACAAGGGAAGCACCAAAGTCCACGGAAGCAGATCCGAAAGAGACCTATACATGCAGGTAGGGCTAGGAGAGGGATGATCAAAACCGATTTCAAAACCTGCTAAACCCTCACACCGTGGTCAGAAAATCGATAATTCTTTTGTGTGCGATTTTGCCTGTGCAAGATCCCAAGCTAGGCACTAGGTTCTAACAGCTAGAGAGCATCCGCCTCCGTGGCGCAATGTGTGTGTTCTTGACTACCACCCATGACCCCATGGATCATCCCTCTCCTAGCCCTACCTGCATGTATAGGTCTCTTTCGGATCTGCTTCCGTGGACTTTGGTGCTTCCCTTGTGAGGGACGGATTCCTGAATTTGGTTGATGGTTTGTCGCATCTTGGCTGCACGCTTTGCCTAAAGATGAGTGGTGCGAGTCGCAGTAGTGTGTCCATCTTATCTAGTGCAGAAACAACCAAACAAATCGGATTGCAGGCTTATAAAATTGGAGCTTCATAAACATTATGTGATAGCCACTGTATATTATGCTATGATCCTTTGCCAACATAGAAAATATTATTTCATAATTAGTTAAAATAATTATTTAATTTATCCCAAGTTGCCGAACGTGGAGGAGAGCGATTGAAAATATGAAATGATTGGCGTTTCAGGAATACTATGTGGTAGACGCGAGGGTATATCTTGCAATGTATTCTCGGTCTAGTTGTCTCATACAAAAAATAACATTCTTCCTAATTAAACTAATAAACATTCTTTCTCCAGATGCCGAACGTGGAGGAGGGCGAGCCGGACCCGGTGACGCTGTGCATGCCGTCGTTGGAGCATCTGGCGACGAATGTGGGCAATGTCAAGGTGAGATCTCTTTTTCAAACGGAAACAAATGGTGCGATTTTGGTGCCTCACTAGCAAAATATAAATATATTTCGTACCATAGTACGTGCTCGTTAGGTCTTTCAAAAAATGGTAAATGCGGAATTCATTGACCTGTGCATGCATAGGATGTGATATTGAGGCTTCACTATTAATAGTAAAGAATAGAAGTCTCCTTTTGACGGTGTGCGTTCTGGTACTTTTTTGAGAAAAATAAGAATTTTGCAATGTTTGATCCCTGCTTCACCGTGCTCTGAAATAAATGTGCACCTCCAATCACTAGTGCGTTGGATGTTCTCGTGATCAATAAAGTACAGATATATTTTCATTCCAGTTATTCTGGCAGCTGCGTGACTCGACCCTTCTCCTCCGTCATCTCCTCTCCCTCCGAGTGGGCACACTCAGCAGGACGAAGGAGCTGATTGCGAGCAGTGAGATGTTCGCGGATACGAAGGAGAGCAGGCGATACAAGGTACTTTTCAAAAAGTTTCGCAGCGATTTCGCTAGGGCTGGTTAGTCATAGGGTATGAAATGGAGTAGGAGGTATGTCAAAGATGCCCATTGGGTGTGAGAATAGTTGAGATGTTCGCGGATACGAAGGAGAGCAGGAGATACAAGGTATGTGGATAGGGAAGAGGCAATGGTATCATAGGGTGTGAGATTTGTTGAAAAACTGGGCAAAAGTATAGTCTAGGCACATGCACAAACACCAGAATTCCCGCAACGTTTAGCTTGTTTTTAAGAAAATCTTGCCCTGACCAACTGACACGGGGCTTCATTCAGTCTACGTAATCGTCATTGACTAGTCGCTCAGATTTGTTCAGATCGAATTGTCAAAAAAAACGAATTGTGTGCTCTTCGGTTTTTATATTTATTTTCCTTTCGTTTCAGCAACCTGGTTTCTTCTCGCTGCGCGACGCCTACGAGACTGAGCTGGAGAGCGTAACGGTGATGATTTATTCTTCGTCTCGATATTAGAACCTAATCAATACACTTTCTACAGCCTTCTATCACCAGTGTTCAATCGAATATTTGAATATTCAATCGAATAAATACTTGCAGCTGCGTCTGTCCGACCGTGTCGGGATGTGCAGACTGCAGCGAGAGACGGCGA
>LS501034.1:279491-301601 GCA_900490845.1 Pristionchus japonicus | reverse complement strand
TGCTCTATAGTACACTGATCGTGAACTTGGGTGCAATTTGCGAAGCATGACGCCGTTAAAAAATAATATCAAGAAAAAACTCCAGTTACCTCCCTCGCTCCGCCGTCTCTCCATCTCGCTCTTCTATAACCAGTTCTCGGGCGTCTGTGCTCCATTCAGGTGAGTCACGAGTATCACGTAGTGGACTACCAGCTACAGTAATACGTCTGACCCAACCGACTCTCTTACCGTAACCATTCCAGGAAATGGGCGGAGCCTGACGTTGAAGCGCCCGACACAGACCACATTGGCATCGAGGAGATGCATCTGCACTTTGAGCGAGCGTTCGATGTGAGTGCACTGTAGATTACTGTAGATATTGATTGAAGAATGCGGCAATCAATCGATAACTGACTTCATTCCAGCTGCGTGGACTGCCCGTTCTCCTGCCTCGCTCCATCAAGAAACTGTCTATTGCAGTGAACTACGAGACGGAAGACGATGCGAAATGTGTGAGTCCTGAGGGGAGTTGGGAAGAGTGCGGTAGCGATTATTGATTCTGAATTTGAACGTCTTGATGGGTATTTCACTTTGAGTGCTGGTTTGTGCTTCGCGGATTTTTCTTAATGGTGAATGAGTGGAGGTTGTGATCCTCCTGACTCTCTCGTGTTCTAAAAAAGATTCATTCACCTTTCTAGCTTGGCCCATTCGTGGACATGCTCAAGGGGCTGGAGAGACTGGAGAATCTCGAGGATCTGCACATTCAGGTGAATTTTAATCGTTGGTATTCGTTGTGCTAGAGTAGTTTCTCATCATGATATTCCGTGCTTCACGGATAGGTGAAGCATGTGTGTGTCAGTGAATTTCAATTGTTCGTTCAATGCTAGTATGTTCCTATTATCCACACGCATATACGCGGATACTTGTCGTTCAAAAACATGTTTCACAAGTAGTTCGAGTCTACACAAACTCGTTTGTTGCGATACTGGTGGTGCTGCCTGTTGAACGTGAATAATTTCATTTCCTCTGCAGGTCTGGGGCGTGCGCTGTCTGGAGCCGCTGGTGGCCCGCCTCTCGTCGTTCCCTAGTCTGGCCAAGAGACTGACGAGACTCGCAGTGGCAGCCTACCCCGTGGACGATGGATTCTTTGAGGTATGAAGACTTGCTAGAATTTCCAAACTGTGTTGGAATTGACAAGTTTCACAGGAACAGTATAGTCGTTAATGATCGAAGTGACTTGGTGTACAATAGAAAGATTGTTATAAAAATATTTATTTTTGATAGCTTTCCTAATTTGGTTTTTTAATACGAGCTTCATGAGTGTGTTGAATATTCTTGAGTTTGTGATATTCAATGTGATCTCTGCGGATCCTCTATTAGAACTATTCCATCAAACAAAGCTTTACAGGGCATCAACGCCTCCTCCTTCCTCCGTTCTTCCCTCGCTTACTTCCCTCACCTGCACACACTCGGATTGCACGCAGCTGTCCTAGTGAGGATGATCCCCGAGGAGAGAAGGAGTGGTGAGTGAGGGGATGAGGGTACTGTAGGAGGAGAGGATCGATTAGGTCTTGAATTCGGCTGAAAATGTCTTATCGCAGATTATGCGTTTCATAGAACTGCTAACAATAAGCTTCAAGAATTATGTCGTCGGGGATTTTTGGTAGCGATAAAATATCAAGCGATAAAATTAAAATTATCAGGCTACTCATGGCGCAACGGACTGGCGTGGCTGGCGAACGAGTCATTTGGTGGCTTTGTCAAGGGGAAGGCGGATGGAGAATATACGAAGCAGTACGTTTTTTTTTTCGTTTTGTTATTGTCAAGTTGTTTGTTTCCTTAAAACGCTGATTCTATGATCCATTTGATTCACTCTGGCATACTGATTGCATCCTCGTCTGTTCAGTCGTCTCGACTCGATCGAGCTGGTGGCAGCGACTGCACTGCCGATGCTCGACGATGGAGAGGATTACACCATCGTGCCCCATTGGGAGGTGAGGGAAACGTGTTTTTTTTATTCTAGGGGAAGCTGCCGGAATATTGCTTGAAGATGTTGACTATTCCTATGAAAAAGTTGTGAAACTTGGAAGGTCAATATTTGGTAATTTTATTTTGTTTTTCTGATTATAATTCGCGAATTAGGGGATTAGACGATGGCGCCTCATTGGAAGAAGTGTACGTATTTTTACGTGAAAGTGAAGAGGTCCATGATGCTGGCTGCTCCTTTCTAATTGTAAATGTAGCGAAACTGGGGTTGTGTCGGCTAAAAATGATTTTTTTTTAGTTTTGGAAACTTCTTTCCTGATCGAGTGGAAATTGTTTCCTGAAGTTGTCAATGCCTAATAGGGAATGTTGAAACATCTAAGTTAACGGTTGATCATCAGGAGATAAATATCGATAATTGATTACCAATGGATACGTCCAGGTCGACTACAATGCGAAACAGCTCGTTCTTTCACCGGAAGACGAAGAGGAGCGAGAGGAGATTGAAGGTATTGATTGATTACGGTAGCTTGGAATACGGTAGAAGGAAGTCATCGATGGATTATCGATCGATATACCTATTCAGACACGTCCTACTCCATTCCGCACGGGACCTCGGATGAGGACGACGACTTCATTACGGATGGAGAGGATGAGGTGAGTGGGAAGATGATGTGACTATTGGTGTTCATGGGAAGGCGTTGAATGTAATGGGATGGTGAAGCGTGAAGCTGTCATGTAAATGTTCGATGTCAATTGTTTTTCCTGAGTGACCCTCGGATCGAGACTGATAGTTCTGCAAGAGTATGAAGTTTGAAGCGTTGGTGAAACGCAAATTGCGAACTTTCCAGAAGTTTAAAGATACGCTGGAACGGTTTTTTTTAGAATTAGTAACGTTTGATTTTTGTTTATGAGAATTCTGCTGTTACTGAATCTGACAATAGAGTGAGGGTTTTGGAACCAGAGCGAAACTCAAAACCCAAGTTATTTTGAAGCTAAAATGTTCACTTCAGGACCACATGGGCGACGCGTCTCACGACGATCTCGAGAGAATGGAGGAGCGATTGGAGGATGAGACGGAGAGGATCGAGAGGAGGGAGAGTAGGAGGGATGAGGTGAGGAGAGGGAGGCTGTATTTGTGTAAACGAATTATGAACTAATTGGAGCGTAGGTCAAAGTATGTGTTGGATGGAACATTTTTAAGTTTTAGTACGTATTTTAAAATAGTACGTTCTTGATGAGACGGAGACGATTGACAGGCGGGATGAGGTGAGGAATGAAATGGTGTTGGGTTATTGGATCGGAGAAGCCTTTCTGGCATTGAATGAAAATGTTGCTTTCTGCAATTGAACATATGCTGAAACATTTATGTTAGTGCACTCCTTTGATGAGACGGAGAGGATCGAGAGGAGAGATGAGGTGTGTTTCATTATTGAACGAGGGGAACGTGCTCTCTATTACATTAGTAGACCGTCGAAACATTGAAGTGTTGAAACGTGGGTAAAGTGCGGCAATATTTATTTCTCGTTTTTTTTTTCGAACACTAAGGTCGCAAAGGAATTGTACAGACTTTTCAGCGAAGCAGTAATAAACACGTTGAAACATCGACGTGACAACTCGATTTTCTTTAATGAGGATTGGTTAGACACAAACTAAATAGATTTAGTTCCAATTGCAGAAAGTGCGTGCAGCCATCGAGCGGGGAGAACTGCCGGAGGGAGAGGAGGAGGAGGAAGGCGATCTGTTCAACTTTGACTCCATCTCGGATGAGGAGGAGGAGGAACCGCAGAAGAGGAGTGTGAGTTGGAATTGGGTTTAGCAAGCGATATTGATGGACTATTAGAGGTAGCAGAAGAGTGTTACGTTTATGGAAAGTGAGAAGCCCAGGTCAAACTTGGTGAATCGTTTATGGGAAACGGAAGGGGAGACCGGCAATCGATAGTTCATCGAATATTTCGCTTCCAGGAGTTTTTCGACGACGAAGCGGCGGAGAGTGATAGGGAGGAGAGCGAAGATGAGGGAGAAGAGGAGGAGGAAGATAAACAGTGAGTTATTGCGATTCAGTCCAGAGTTGTTCTAGGAACTTTGAGTTTCAATACGGGTTCATCAAGTTTGAAGTTTGTCCATCTTCAATGTGAACAATGCCTCGGTTTCCAATCTTGAAAAATATAACAGACGATTGATTTTCTTCTTCAGTGAGGAATCGGCGGACAGTTGGTGCTCCTCGGAGGACGATGATGATCAGAGAGAGGAGGAGAGACTGAAGGAGGAGGGAAGGAGACAGAAGAGATTGGAGAGAAAGCAGGTATGGAATCAGCTCGCGAATCTAGTCGAAATACTAGGGTACTAGGTAGAAATACGAAATACAGGAAGTGAGTCAAGCTAGATGGCATCGTCTCGACGTGTTGTAGTAAATGCACGATTGTGTTTCATACTGCCGTGATAGCGAATTATTTGCTGAAATTTGGATGAGATATCGGTTGCGCTTCGCACAACAAAACAACCAATTGGCAGGCCAAACTGGACACTGAAGTGGAGAATCGTAAGAGGAAGCGAACATTGGAGAGTGAGGATGAAGAGGATGATGAAATTGTGATTAGAAGAAGAGCTCCCAATAAGAAGAAGAAAGTGATCATTGATAGTGATGAGGAGTAAGGGATGATAAGATTACGGTATTGATTTTCTGCCTTATTTCCCGAATATTGAGTACGTTTGTCCCTGTTACATTCAATTTACAGGTTTCTGTTATTCTGCTATCCTAGGAACCGATTAGTGCTTTCCTGTTTCATTCAGTTCATATTACTAATCTTGTTATTCACAGCTAGGATTTTCAATGTCTTACCGGTAAAGAATCAACTATCATACGTGATCGTAGTACATTGAAATTTATTGTTGGTTAATGTTTGTTCGCTAAGTGGTTGTTACACAGATAAAGATTGTTGGAAATGAGACGATTATGCAGCAATAGATCGAGACTGTATGAACACGTGGAATTAGAACGTTGAGCACAGCTCAACAACTGTGGGTACCGATTTATCCGTTGAAGGACGAGAAAATGTGATATTGAGGAAAACGATTTGCATTGAAAGTAATGACAACGTGAAAATACTACCCTCTGAAATTCCACCGTTTCAAATTAGCTTTTTCAATGAACAACGAACGCAATACAAGGGAAAGAACAAGAATGGTACCGGAACAATGATGAGTCAGGCAAAGCGAGATAGTGTGTGAAAGGGAGAGAGACATGACAATAATAACATAGAATGATGATACATTTTAGTTTTTTTCCTCCTCAATCTCCTCTCATCATCTTCCAGAATGGGCCCGTGACCGCGTTGAGAAGAGAGCGAGTGGCCAGAATCTCCTGGAAATCAACATTTAGTTAATGCACTTTTGAGTAATTAAAGTAATTAATTAAATTAACCACTTACCGTGATCTGCTCCTCGATTCCACCCAGGGGAGGGCGCGACTTCACGCGAACATCCTCATCATTTGGCATCTGGAACAACCTTCTTATCCTAGACTCATATTTTCCTGTCGAACGAACACTAGATAAAACGAGAAGTCACTGGTAAACATCACGAGCTAACTTGAAAAAAAAACCTCAATTCAAGATTATCTCAATCCTTCCCCACGCTAAAACGCTAGCAAGGAGAATGATGAACAATTGGAAAGTAAGATTATTCGTGTAATCGATTCGGCTTGTGCTTACTCCTTACTACCGTACCTCGACCGTGATCGAGTACTGCGCGCCGTTGAAGCGAGTCGAGAACGACAGCGAGATGATCTGACAATTATCGATTAATTAACCTTAATTAGTTAGCCAACTAATTAACCTCCTTCTCGCTCTTCTCTTCCTCTCCATCATCCTCCTCGTCCTCCTCAACCATCGAGACCACAGAGAAGGAGGAGTTCTGGAATGACCGTTGCTAATATCTTTTCGAAATTAGTGTAATTAGCTCATTATTTAAGTAATTAATTAACCTCATCATCCAGTTCCACGAGTATCTTCGCATCGTGGATCCACTCCTGCAGTGCTTCCTTCAGACAACCTGAAGGGCAGAGATGATGTTACGAACATGTTTTTAAACAGATCACATTTGAGCTATTACGTCGCTTTGAGAATCTGAATGTGATGAATAACGAATCAGAAGATCATCAAACGTTACAAGACGAATTCTGTTAGACGGATTCTGGATTGTGAAATTTTCATCTCAAATTTTCGACTAGAAAAAGCATGAATAAGCAGAAATATTCCTCACCAGCCTCCTTCTCCCTCTTGATCTCCCTCATCGCCAGTCTGGCCTGTCCCTCCACAAGGAATCGCTCACGATCGAGCAGCTCTCTAGAAAAGTCCGGAGAATATTCGCATTAGGACCATGCTGCGAATCGATTATTCATTCCTCCTATCGTCTTCATGTGATCGAGAGTGTGTCAAACATCGTCTCAATGAATCGATCGATCGCCTTACCGTACCTCGTCTTCAGCTGGCACGTCACCGTCTCCACGTTGGTCATGTAGCAGCCGCCCTCTTTCAGCGCCTGCACTAATGCAATTAAGATAATTAGCTAGTTCTTCAACACCATACGGCCGAAGCTAGAAGTGTGCTCAATGTTTCGCCGATGCTACAAGTTGGTAAGACAAACTCTCGATCAATGGTTTCAATTTCGCATCACAAACCTCCTTCGCCAGATCAGTCACTTTGCCCTGCTTCTCCACCCATTCCGTCACCTTGACCGGCTTCTCCACAACTTCGCTCCTGACGGGAAGGTGCTTGTTGTGCTGAGAATGATTAACGATAGATCAATATACGTACCTTGCGACAACAATAAAATATCGATTAAACAATCGAATAAAATCAATCAATCGATGCCCTACCGAATCTGAGCTTCTCCTGCCCCAACCGTCCCTGCCGTCTCTACCGTCTCTGTCCCTCTCCTTCTCCTTCTTCTGCTCCACCACCTGCTCGCACTGGTACGTGTACTGGCTCTGGTCCTGCAATTGTTTGTGCTCCCACGTGGCTATATTAACCATCAACAACCGCAAAACTGACTACTATTCACGAATTTCCCTATAAGATTGATACGGATTGTGAATAGTGAGAACTGGATCCACAAACCACTCAACACGCACCTTGTATCTCGGATCGCCGCAGAGGTTCTCGAGGGCGGACAGGTCGGTCGTCTTGATGCTCGCGACGAAGTGCGCCGCTTCGAGGTCGGGCACGCACTTGGATGCGCCCAGAACTGCGGTCAGACGGAGGTGCTGGAAAGAGGAGAATGGAAAGTTAGAAGTTATAACAGCGTGAAACCGGGAACAACATAGTTTAACTTAAATAACGGATCCATTCATCAGAATGGGATACTCATGGAGAAACTAGAATCAAGAAGAAAAAACTCCGGATTCAGCAATCCCTCCGTTCATTACTATACCTTTCTCAGTGAATCCATCTCCTCACTGAACTTCTTCTTCAATGAGCCCATCTCATCAGTGGGAATGGCTTCAGTCACTTCGGTCATTGTAGACCTGATCATGAATGTATATTGATCTACTGCTACTATTGGCACAAGGATGACACGACGTGCATCCCTGGGTATGGAACTTCACAACAACAACAACATGCCCTAAACAAGCCCCGAAATTTTAGTTTCGAGTGTTAAACGAAATTTGCAAAACGTGCCATCTCGAAAGAAACCTAGTCAACAGGGTCACCACAGTACCGCAGTGGTAACTTCGACCACGATCGCTCTCCCATGTTCATACTTCCGAAGCAATATATTCATTCAAAAAATATTCAGTACATTCAATATTGCCACAATACAAATAAGAGTTTTGAGTTTTCGGAATGGGTACAACATCATCAGTAGTGAAAAGGGGGTAGTTCTATGCGACACTAGTAAATCATCAATCAGTCGATATCATCAGTATAATCAGTGTACAGTTTGAGATCGTCGTGAGTCCTCAGATCGACTGGTTGTTCTCGTCGTTCTCCTCGTCCGACCAGCAGCCTGGAGAATAGTCAGATCACGATCGGATATTACCGTAACTCGGAAAAGTCAGTTCACGATCGGCGCTGCCGTACTCACCCTCATTCTCCATCCATCGTTCGTGCATCGCGAGATACTCGTCGCTGTCGACGAGCTGGACCTGCATTGCATTTTCTCATACCACAGCCATGGCATTCTTATTGAGAAAGGTTCAAACATCCAGGATATCAACAACGTCAGACACCGGACTGTTGCTGGCTCTGTTTAGACTCCGTTTTTTGCCAAAATCTTCACACACGTTTGAAGTCGTACCACCAATACTATGGAGAAAAGAAACACATTTTCATCCCCACACTCACTTCCTCGAGTCTTCGATGTCGCTCGTCGACGAAGTCCATGAAGAGGCCGTACTCTGCAAGCACGTCATCAATGAAAACAACAACAACAACATCCACATCGGCAACAACAACTGACCGTAATCCCTGCCCTGAACGAACGGCTCGCACGATTCGATCTCCGTGTCGGAGTCGTGGGCCTCCACCTCGAGCGAGTCCCAGATGGCCTGCCATTGCATTAATTAATTAGTTAATTAAAAACATAATCATCGATTCACGTCATTTCATGGGTGGCCAGAAGCCAAGAGCGTTCGAAAATTAATTAGTACTAATTAATAACTCACGTCAAAGTTCTCTGCCAGGTTGTAGACGGACTTGAAGTACTTCTCGACGCCTTCCTTCTCCTTCTTCTCCTCTTCCTCTCCCTTCTCATCGTCATCTTCCAAGCCCTCCAGGTCGAGGTTCTCGGGCTGTAATTAATTATAAATTACTCAAATTGAGCACCCCAAATGTTTGCTATGAAACACAGAACAACCTGCAACAAATAACCTTATGATTAATTAACTAACTAATTAGCGTAATCAAGCTTATTACCGGGAGGAGGGTGTGGTCGGCGCGCAGGCTCTTGAAGAGCAGCGAGCGGTCGCCGTGCGAGGCAGGCGCGCACGTTTCGATTTCCTGATATTGAGAGGGGTTAAAAATGATGGAAAACCAAAATGGGGTTGCTATAGAAGGGTTGACACGTTCGGTACAAAAAAACTAATTTGTAAAAGGCAAAGCAATAAATGTCGTCAAATCTCGTCTATGCCGTCCAATGGAGGCGCAGCAGCTCGACCTACCTCATCCTCCTCTTCCTCTCCGTCCTTCTCCTCCTCCTTCCTCACGGGCGAGGTGACGTCCTCGAACACGACGAGCTGCTGTAAAAGATAATTATAAAAATATTTTAAATTAATATTAATTAAGCTGGTTAATTACCTTCTTGTGCGCCGACCGGTTCGCCTTGCTGATCTGGACAGGCGCCATGCGAGACGGCGTCGCTGCAAATGGCCTTGTTTTGGAGATGCAAACAAGGTCAATTCAGGTTTCTTACTGTTGGCCACTGACCGGATCCGCCGAGTCCGAGCTTCTTCTTCTCTGCCGTCTTCAGCACGTTCGGATTGCGGACGTCGAGGCCGCGACGGCCGGGCGTCTTCAGAGGTCCTGAATGTTTCGAAAATGAATGCTTGCTCGAAAACGAGCAGTTGTTGACAATTTCAGATATCTTGAGGTCCTGGAGAGTCAGAAGTAAATGATGCAAAAAAACCAAGCAATAGACGCTTTTAGGCGCGAAAATACTTTCAAAAGGTGTGGGTTTGTGAAGTCCAGAATTAAATGACAATACCTTCATTAGTAGCATCGCCGATCCGCGAGCTAGCGTGCTCGAGAATTTGAGTCGTTCCGTGGCGGTTCATTTTCGATCTGGAAAGGATGATATTCGCCTAAAGAAACAAGTCGAAACCACACGCAACCGATTAACGATCAGCAATCACTTGACGATAGACTAAACAAGGCGCACAAACACAGAAAAAACGCTCTCAAAATAATGATTTATGAAGATCGTTTCAGCGCGCAAACAAAAAGTCGCGAACGAGAAACAGGGGTGCTTTGAGCTAGGCAAGTGGTCCTCTCGAGAACTGGAAACAAACTCATTCAAAGCGTAGTCTGCGCGCTCACATGTGAGTGGAGCTCGAAATGTGGGTGAACGAGCAAAGAAGAATTCAAAAATAAGTCGACAAAAGCAGGATTGAAACAAGCCACAACCAGACGCAAACGGGTAGCAGCTACCAACTAACGATCACTGAACGTATTATCACCAGACACGTGACTAAAATCACGCTAAAATACGCTTCCAATTTGGAACTCCAAACTGCAAATAAACAAAATAAACAAAAATTCGAGTTAGCCGCCGATGCGGTGTCACCGTAAACAAGTACACAATTCCGAATCATGAACTAACCTCATTTGCTAATTAATTTCAAATTGGTAATTAGAACGTTTTATTTTGTTGCTTTTAATAGTGAGTAATAGCGATAGCTGTTTCGAATATAATACACATGCATTATTGGCAAGCTTTTAGCAATTTATTGTCTTCATTTTGCTCCAGATTCCTACTGTCAACATTTCTGGCAAAGAACTGAACCAGAATTGTCGGAAGCACCCGGTTTTGCATGTTATGCGACTTCCGATATCTGAATCAGTCCACCCACTGGCATCTTTGTAAGCTATCGCCTCTGTTCCACCTATCCAATTCTTTCACAATCTGTGTTATCCCATGTTCCATCCTCACTGCGTCACTTCAAGATCTCTTTATCGGTCTAGAGAAAGGAAGTGTTTATCAGTTCGTACTACGAACGAGCTCTCGCCGATTGCGGGGGCCAATCGGGGGCGTCTTCTCTACTTCTCTCTAGTTGTCGTCCTCGAGCGACGTGCGACGGGGACGATTGTCGTCTGAATTAAAGTCAGTTGATGATCGATCGATTATGGTGCTACCGTACCTTCGGCACTGTTGTCGCGCGAGGCGGTGCGGCCGCCCTTCTTGAGCAGACGCACGCTCGCATTCTTGCGACGAATCTCCTCGTCTACAAATAGTAGGTTACGGTACTATCGATCAACGAGATAGTCTTCCGATTACGATAGTTCGCCGGGTCAGACCCATAAATCATCCATCTGCCCCGCCGAACTACCGTAATCCTCACCCAGATAGCGCGAGTCGTCGTCGTGGTAGTGGCCGTCGGGGCCAAGCACACGACGGCGGCGAGCAGAGGGAGACGTCTGCTTCTCTGGAATACAGTAGGATTGGGATACTGTAAGGATACGGTTCTGTCGATGCGCTAAGGTAAGTAATACAGTAGGTTACCGTACCCTCAGCGGGCTGCTCCTGCTTCACGTCCTCGTTCGAGGTGCGACGCTGCGGCTTCTGAGCCTTCTCTTCTGCAATCGATAATCAATCAATACTGAATACGATAGTCTACCGTACCCTCAGCTGCAGCCTCCTCCTCGGCAGCCTTCTTCTTACGGTCCTCCTCCTCGACTCGACGCTTCTCCTCTCTTTCCTCGTCCTGCAACGAATAGATTGCCTACGGTAGTTCCATAGTCAATAATACAGCACCTTTTTCTTTCTCTCCTCCTTCTCCTCTTCCTTTCTCTTTCTTTCTTCTCTCTCCTCTTCCTTTCTCTTTCTCTCCTCCCTTTCTTCTTCCTTTCTCTTTCTCTCCTCCTTCTCTTCGTCCTACAAAGTATCCATTAGATACGCTACAGTACTCTACCGTACCTTCCTCTTTCTCTCCTCCTCACTCTTCTTCCTTTCCTCCTTTCTCTCCTCTTCTCTCTTTCTTCTCGTCTTCTCCTCGTCCTCACGACGACGCATCTCGTCCATCTGACAGAGTACGGTAGGGTTACGGTACTCGATACGCTATCGGCAGATCAATAGTGGCAGCTACAGTATACCTTCTTTCTCAGCACCTCGTCGCGACGGCCGTCCGTGTCCAGGTCACGCACTTTCCTGCAGGATCACGGTATCGAGTCAGTTTGCGATCGAACTACCGTATCCCATCAATCGATACCGTACTTGGTGCCCTCCTCCTTCTTCGACTTCGTGTCCTCGTCTTTCGTCTTCTCGTCCGCCACCGTCGAGTCCTCGTCGCGCTCCTTGCTGTTACCCTGCAGGGAATACGGTAGCTAATCGATCATCGATTGATGGTTACGGTAGATCAAAGATCAAACTCACGCCCGGATACTGCACGCAGACGATGGCCGACGCGTCCTTCGCCACCGTCGAGAGGATCGACTGAATCGGGTCGCGAGAGCGAGCTAGAAAGGATGGTCTTTGATCTTTGAACTTTGGTCAACGCTCACATGCTCTTAATTTTCCCATGTGCAAGGAATACACGAGAAATACGTGCAGCAGCACTGATATTTGATCTCTACTCTTCGATTTCCCCTCCTCACCGGGGCTCCTTCTCGCCTCTCTGTGCTGCTGTTGCTGCACGCGGGCGGGCGAGGGCGTGCGGGCAGCCGCGACGCCTCCCTTGCTGCGAGGAGTGCCCGGCGAACGGGGCGTTCCTTCAAATCGATAATCTTCCTGCTACAGTATGCCTTTAGTAGCCCTCTAACGTAGACAATTGATGATTTCGGATGATCCGTAATCCCTTACTCGGAGTGGCTGATCGCATGGGCGGAGGCGGCGCGTTCGAGGGCACTTCTGACTCGTTGTCCGCGTTGTCTGGAGAAGGGTTACTGTAGTTCAATCGATCAATTACGGAAAGCCATTAGGTCTACGGTTGTTTGCCGGGTCAGATTGCTTACTCGACTTCTCGTCCTGCGCGGGCTCGGTCATGTCGCGCTCGGCCGACGTGCGACGAGGCGGCTCCGGCTTGAGCGTCACCGAACGAGCCTGAATCACGGTACGGTTACGGTAAAATTTTCTCATTATCGATTGTAGTAATTCGAAGTACGGTAAACTACCGTAGTCCTCGTATTACAGTACCTGGACGCTGCGCTGGTCGAGGCCGCCACGCGACTTCTCAGTCGCTGCAGAGATCGCCAGACGCTGCAAGTTCAGCATGAACAATCGGTCGATATACAGTATCTCAATCGATGGATTACTGGCTACCGTATCCCTCATCCATTGCAAACTCACTCCAGTCTCGTCGACGAACAGCACGCGCACGTACTCGCGAGACTCGGCGTACGAAAGGTGCTAAACGAGATTGGACTACGGTAAGGGGATAATATTGATTGGGATACATTATTGCATTACTGAAACAGGCAGGACTTTTTTTCATCACAGGCACAGGGAAACAGGCTTTTTCATAACGGATTTTGATGAAAATTGTAGAGATACGGTGATCCGGTATCAATTGGAAACCCACAGCGAACGGCTTGTGCATCTCCCAGAGGGCGGACGTGCTCTTGCGCGGATCGAGTGCGTGCGCGAAGACCACCGTAATCCGGTCCTGAGATACGGTAATCAATTATCGATCGAAAACTGATCTTCTACCTTGGCGCTCAGCGGGATCGGGCCGGCATCGGCGCCCTTGTACGTGACGACGACCTCCTGGCGCTCGCGCACCTGTGATATCGATCGATTATTGATCATCGAGCTGCCGTAAACCACAGTCATAGCTGATCGCCGTTTCCCTTGAGGGCATTTCAGGTGGCGGACACCCGTTCACATTCCCGAATTTTAGGAAATTTTGAGCGGTGACCCGTAGTTTTTGAAAATAAATTATCGAAAATCACTCGAAAAATGGGGTCACCCGTTCATTTGAGGCCCTTTTTGATTGCGGTGACCCGTTCTTCCAAATTAAAAATTTCTCAAGGAGCTCCTTCGCTCACGTATGACCACAGTCTCACAGCGAGCTTGAAGTAGACGGGCCGGATGCGGTAGAGGTACGACGCTGTCGTCTTGATCTGTAATAAGAGAAAAGCGCTCGTTGCCCGGTTAGCTCAGTCGGTAGAGCACCAGACTCTTAATCTGGCTGTCGCGGGTTCGAGCCCCGCATCGGGCTGGCACTCTTTTGCCGTCTTCTTTCGCACCTTGAAGATCTCCGTCGATTCGCCCGTGTTCTCAACCGTGAACGAGAGCACGTGCTTCTCCTTTGTGTACGTGAACGGCAGCTGGAACGTACGGTATTGAGAACTGCTTTTACTTCTTCTTTCTGGATAACGGATGTAGGATGTGGGTGATTCAAGCTAGTGTACGATCGATCGTAAGGAACATGTAGCAAACACATCCCAGCTTACTATAGACTCCGTTACTCTGGTACCCCGGGATCCACCCTACAGTACCCCCTACTCACCGTATCCGGGTTGACGCTAGCGTGGAGGCCGAGCTTGACGGGCTCTCGCTCCTTCGTGTCCCGATGGGTCTCCGAGTGGGCTGCTGTGTCGGGGGCGACCATTCCCGAGTCGTCGAGTGGGGGGAGAATGAGGGAGGAGGAGAGGGAGGGGATTTTATAGGAGGAGGAGGAGGATGCAAATGAGGCAATCAACCAGGATCTTGCACAGTGCACAAATATTGAAGACCTTGCAACTCGTTCGTATCTTTCCCTGTAAACAGAAAGCTAAGCAAATATCATATTTATCCACCTTTACAGAAATTTACAGCTATTCTTTACAATCCCTTCTGTATCTCAGACATAATTAACGCTGACTAGTGCGATAATGACATAGCACAATATTTGGAATGTTCCTCTATTTCGTATTTACAGAGCAAATTTCAGCTAGTAAGGCAAGTAGCGGGGAATAATAGGATCGATAATTAGGAAAGGACTCGAATCATTTAACAATTGTTTCTATCTGACTACCGAGAAAGCTTGAAATGAGGAGAATCGTCCCAAAAATCAATAATATCCAATAATCAATAAGTTAGCGTCGTGTGTCTACCGTAATCTTCCTCCTATAGCATCTCTCGTCTTCTCTTTTCACATCTTCTTGCGTGTGGCCGTGTAGCGCTCCTGGTAGGCAGAGTATCTGCAAAGAGGAGATGAAGAACCCGAAGGAAAACGTTGTGGCGAAACTGCTATGGAGACTCCATTTACGATTACATTTGCTAGGATGACTGTTAGTATCAGCAGGGCGCGAATATTGAAGTTGCTCGCCACAGTAGTGAACTTATTTCGAGAATGAAGCACGAAAGTTTATGGCTTCTGGACAATTCATCAAGAAGAATACAGCAGGGCCAGATCGCCACTGTTGCCTTTTAGATAAGTGTGCGACATAAAATCACACAATGAGTATCGGCCCCATAACTGTGACTTACCACGAGAGATCCTACGAGCGTTTGTTCTCTCTAATTTCTAATCACTAATTAGCACTAATGAATTAATAATACAAATAATGCGGATCTCTGTAGATTCCAAATGCGCATGGAAACTTCTACAGATCAGTAGCAGTAAAGCGATTATTTTGAATTCATAATTGCTAATTAATTAATACTACTAATTAATCCCCCACCCCGGCAGGTCCTGGAAGTCCTTGTCCTGGAACATGTTGCCGGCGTGCGTGATCAGCGAGATGCACGAGTTCTGCAATTAGTGGGGTGATCGATAATTCGTTGTCATTGTTCAACAATTATCCAAATGTTTTTGTTTCTCGTTGAAAAATGCAAGATATTGGAAATAGCAATTACTGATTCTTTAACTTACCACGCGAGGCACAAACACGCCCAGTAAGTATCTGACAAACTCACGAGAGAGACAATCAAAATCATGCGAACCTCACAAAGTCGCTTTGAGTTTCACAATACCTACATCTACATCTTATCCACTCTCACAGAACAATTGATCGTTTTGTTCTGTTGTGGTGTCTACCAAAAATCAAAAATATTCACTATCCTCACCTTCAGCATCAAATCTACCAATCCTGTCACCACCATGCAGCTCATCCAATCAATAACATCTCTCCCACCATACCTCTAGTATGTTCCTATCGAACTGCTCCTTCGCCAGGCAGTTCTCCTCCACGCGCAGCGTCCTCAATCTTTCGCACCTCAAAGAAACATTTTAATCTCTAAAATTAACGAAAACGGCTCAAGCCTATATTTTTCGGACGATTCAAGTGAAGAAAATTAAAAATGCGCTCATTTTAAGGCAAATTTAATCCCATTTATACGACGCAAATTTCAGAATCCTGACCTCGAGAGGGCAGCCGAGTTGAGGCGCGACAGCTGGTTCTGGTTCGCCACCAGCTCGGACACTTGCAGCGAGGAGATCTGGAAACAAATCATTTGGGTATTTTACGAAACGCGGTTCGAAATAATCGTGAGCCCACTTTCACACCGCAAGTTATGACGCTCGTGATACATGGAAGCGCTTGGTACATAAATGAAGCCAAAAGAAATCACCCCACAATCTTATCCAATCTAGCACGAGAGCTTATCTAGTTTGCGACCAGAACGACAGTAGCTGCGAGGCAATCGGGAAGTGTGTATTTCATAATGCATAACCATTGTCGTGTGCCCATCATTGCAATCGTTTACCCCGAAATATGTGATACCCATGATACGCCGAGTGGCCCGGCAGAAAAAGCGAAAACCTAGAGCCGCAGTTAGAGGGAACTCGATATTTCAGTTGGCGGAACGTTGAAAATCCTACTGATCTGCGGCTGCACTCCACGCCTATCTACTATTTCCGAACCGGATGACAATGGTCATATGCCCTCTCATTCAATACTTACCATCGATCTTCCTCTCCCAAAGGAGCCTACTCACATCATCGAGACCTATCTAGTGATTCCTCACCAAAGGTAAGATACATTCCTACAAAACTCACATCATCGGGGAACTCGGTGATCCCATTAGATGACACGTTGAGGATGTCCAGTTCGCGGCAGTGGCAGAGGACGACCGGGAAGGCCGTCAGCGAGTTCTGCAACGATATGGAGGCTACGGTAGACGAGTGTACTGTAGGCAAATTGATTTGCTAATCAAGAATGACTGCTTATTGCAAATAACGTTAGGTCAATAATAAGATTTTTAAAATTTGGGAATGCCATTTGATTATCAAAGGTACGAATCAGAACTATTCACCGAATCATGAAACTTTCCTTTCGAGGTACTTAATTTGCCTAATTTGATATTTTCGCTCCGGCAACGAATGGAAATTAGCTCCCTTCGATTGATCTCTTGCAATAATATATCGTATCCCCTTGTTTTAATCAAAATCAGGATGCCCAAGCTTACTTCAGTCGACGGTGAAGCACAATTCATAAAAATTTCTAATATTCGCCACTCCGTTCACAGTGAATCAACCCAGGGACAACATAAAATCTAGTCACCGAAGTGTGCAACCAACATCATCAAATCAGTCTCACATTCGTGGCATGCTCTATCGGTTTTTTCCTAACCAAATTTTAATTTGATTTTCTTCTTTAAAAGAACGAGTATACGGAATCAAAAGAGAGTTATGTATGCATATTTCAGTTAACCATGTAGCAACCTTTCAGCTGGGTCGAAATTGCAAAAGTTACTCACATTCGAGGCATTGACGGTCCTCAACGCCTTGCATCCGACGAGCGTCTTCGGGAGGTCCCTCAGTCGATTGCCGCCGATGTTGAGCACCTCCAGCTTGCGCAGCTCACCGATCTCGTCCGGGATCGACTGAAATAAATAAATAATGCAAACAATTTTTAAAAAAATGTGGGTATAGTTGTAGTTCGACCACCAGCAGAATTGAAAACAGATTGAGCCAAGGAATTTCATTCAACGACGAATCGCTATTACCAAGGGCACTTTGCAAAAATAGCTTGCCGGGACACTGTGACACGAATCGCTTCAATTCCTAACCATGTGATTGAACAACGAGAATAGATTGTGTCAATATTTGCAAATTTCGAGAATCAGACCTCCTTCGAGATGTAAGTTTCAGGAAGGAATCAAATGCTCGACTATCAACTTGTTCGTGATTGTTGTCTTCCATCAACTCTATAACTAACCATTGAACCAGAGAACTACCACAAGCATTTCTAGCTAATGATCTAGTTAATGATAAGTAATTAATTCCATACCTCGAGCACATTATCATTGAGATGGAGCTGCTTCAGCTCAACGAACAGCGCGATGAAGGATGGGAACTCGCGAAGTCTGAAGGATTGCGACAATTATTTACTTGCAATGTTTCATTAAATATCGTTAATGTTAAATTAAATATCAAAACCAGAACTTCCGCCTCAGAAGATACTATAGAGGAGTTTGAATGTAAAGAAAGGCCTGATGAGTCAAACTTCAAATGATGAGTCAAACTTCAAACTTAGTCAATGTTGGGCTAACTTCCGCTAGGTGGGGAGGGGGTCGCGCAAAATTCAGACAATTTCTACTTCGGGAGTGTGCAAAATGTTCAAGGGTACTATTTCGGAGGTCCGCAAATTTTATTTACTTCCTTTCGGGGTTCCGCAATCTGATGATCTAGCAGATTATCAGCCCACGATTGCCCATAGTTCAAGTTCCCGACAATGTATGCATGAGCTCACTTGTTCTGGGAGAGGTCGAGGTTGCGCAGGAACTCAGCAACGACGGCCAGCTGCTCGGGCGCTGCCTGCAAGGGAATTAATCGATCAAAGATCAGGAGAATCAATGGGTGAAGTGGTTGCGAGGCCAGCCATTGTAACCAACACAAAAGAAACTATTCATTGATAACTTTTCATTACTGATAGAGTCGAGAGAATATGCGAATTTTGCTCGTTTAAAAACCTCGATGAGAATCATTTCGGGGAACGGCTAGCTTTATTGAAGCAGTAAATCATTGTTTCAACTTCTTACCTTGAGTCCGTGGCCCTTCAGTTGGAGGATACGCGACTTCTTCGCGTTGTCGATGTGCTGCGCGACGACCGCCGTCGACGGACCCGACTTGAACGGGTTCTGGAATCATACTTTAATAAATCATTCTAGTAATTACCCGTAAAACCCGTAATTTTGTCCGACTTCTCCGATTCTAACAATAAGTTGCTAGTAGCCGGTCGTTCCCATTCATAACTGTTATGCGCTGATTTTATTTGCGAAAATGCCGAACTGTTTCTAAATTTTAGAAAGCGCAATAACTAACAGCGGAACACCACCCAAAAAGGATTGAAACACTGTCCATGTGGCGGAAAGTTGTTCGAAACTGACCTTTGATCCGAGATTCGTCCCGGATTTGGACGCCTTCGCGCCCTTCGACGCGTCGTTGCCCATCTGAGAAGAAAAGTTTACAAACCGACTAATAACAACCGCGAGAAACAAGCAACAAAAACAACAAGCTGCCAAAACAAGATGAACACAGTACGCAAAATTTAGAGTTGGAGCGCACGGCATAGCACACTCATAATTTATTTTTTACTCGGCCGCGTTCAGGAGATCAAACTTGATCTACCCTTGCTCCCGTTGGCCGTGCCGCTTATCGATCGCCCTCCTCTTCCCTCTTCTCCCTTCCTCCCTTTGATCTACCTCGCGCGCTCCACTCTCTTCCCTCCTCCTCACTCTCGCACTCTCATTCGATGCGCTTCTTTTCTCTCGCTCTGACCTCCTCTTGTTTTTCTCTGTATTTTATTTTTCCCGCCTTTCGCTAGCTGCAGTCTCCAAGTAATCAGTACAACGCCTCTGCACGTTCTTCAGCCGCTGTCTGGCTTAATTTCGTTACCGCGCATTGCTGCTTGCACGTTCTTTCGAGTTTTGAAAATCGTAAATTCGCCCCTGTTTGTAATTTATGGACCTGTAAACTTCTTCGTCCCTTCTCTTCCTGTTTTGCTCATGTTGTTTGCTTTTCCTTGCTTTCTCTGATGTGCTAATGCTTTCTCTTTCTCGAATGACCTCGAATGGATCGACAACACGAGTGGTCACCGGCGTCTTCTCGTGTCCAAGCCGCACTCCATTCCATCAGATACGTTCATCCATTCCCCCATGCGTTTAGAGTGAGAGAGCACCTAACACACTAAGTAAGTGGGTGGGAGGGGGAGACTTCGGTCTCGTAGGAAAGGCGTGATCGCGGCGCGTCCCCATTGGAAGCATTCAGTATGGCTCGTTCCATTGCGCATGCTCTCGAACGAGCCTAAGCACCCAATGGAATAAGAGAACCAGTGATAGTGGATGGGAGCTGACTGTCCGAAACCCCCACCACTAGAACCCGGCACCCTACAGAGTGTTTCACTCATGCGCAAGGTTAATGTTGCTTGAAGGTACTTCGCGTACTGTGGTGGTTCGCCATCGGCGAGTCCTTGCAATGCCGGGCCTATTGGTGGGGCGGCCGACTGTGTTACTCGGGTAGCCTCACTCAAGTGCCACAGTCGGCTGAGCCTCCTGGTTCTCTAAAAGCGAGAGTGCGTGGGGTGAAAGAGAACGTGAAATCCGCGATAGGGACCACACAACTCAGCGTAGGAGCAGAATAGCCCTACCCTTCCGTCCACATCTACACGTGCTGAGCTGGACGTCTTCATGGATGGGCAGCCGATAGGCATGGCTCCTGGCACCGAACTAATTTGGGTGTTCTTCGGGCTTACTACGCTGGGCATCATGAGGTTGCATGATGTTGTGCGCACTAACTTGCCTTTGGCGAGTGTCTAAAGTGCAGCTGCGGTTGCGTGTGAAGGGACTGGGTGGGAAAACGTTCGTAGTGAGAGGGCGAGTGAGTGTGATAATGGGGGATACCAATTGAAAATGAGTTTCAAAAGAAGGATTATTGCTAATTATCATTATGTTGCAGCGAAGACCTATACGATCGATGACGAGGAAGTGAGGACGAGGATCGTGAATTGATGAGGGGAGAAGGGAGACGGGAGAGAACGCGGAGTGAGTTGACCGAGGTAGGATTGTACAACCGCGCCGAGGATGACGTCATTAATTAATCGATTCCAGATGGTTCTCCGTCCCTCAACGGTCGATGCGTCAAGCAGAGAAGAAGGAATCACCTCGGGGGAGGTCGGTTGGACGGAGACTGCGTGGAATGTCAATCAATAGTAGCGTCACTTATCGATTGATTACAGGTCATGTGCAACTCAAGACGCGCTGCTTGCCTCTCGCTCGCCCGCCCGACCTCGATCGATCGGGAGGATACGATAGCAGGCCGAGGTACTGTGCCATTTTCTACCCAATATATACGTCGTCGATTACAGTTTGTCTCGTCCGTTCATGCGACGCCCTTGCTGTGGTTGCTGCACGAGCCGGAGGCCCGCCTCTACTCGGAAGGAAGCCAGTCTTCGGTCGATGAGAGGTGGATGGAGAAACGATGACGTCACTTAACGATTGATTACAGGCGACAACTCAAGTCTCGCCTGCGCGTCTCGCCATTGATCGACAGAGCAGAGGATACAGTAGCGAGTAGAGGTACAGTAATACTGTTGATCCAATGAATAATCCATCGATTGCAGTAGTCTGCTCCTGCCGCGTCCCGTTCGCGTATCGTTGATGGATCGGCAGCTGGATACGGGAGATGGTCGAGGTATCAATCCACGATCGGCACATCGGTTTTATGCTCCAGTATTGCAGTTTGCCTCGTCTTCATTCGCGACGTGACGGCTGTATCTGCTGCAAGGCTACAATCGCCGCCCCATCGACTTGGACTTTCGTCGTCTCGTATCGTCGTGAGACGTGCTCCCGAGGATATCGACTAGGTATGGCAGAATGGATCAATTTTGATGCTATTACTAATCGATATTTTGTCCAGACTCTTCTGGTTCGATTCCTCGTCTGCGGTCGTTCATGGCTGGAACAACGTCTTCGAGAAGCCGTCGTCTCTGTCAGGACTATTGGAGAATGTTAGTTCAGAAACGGTATCCCGATTACCGATTGATTATTCGAATTACGGTAACCAAGTATCCGTTCAGGAACTCGATGAGAGGCGGACGGTCTCTTCTCGATCGCTTCTCTGACCTTCTCTCGTCTCCAGTCTCCTCCCTTCTCTGATTTGGGGTGAGCACTAAAACATCATCTGAAACAGTCTTCCCATCATTCCCCCTGTGGATTGGCAGAGGTCGTGCTGTTCGACAACAGGTCTAGTTATTGCAGCCGTGTCTCCTCCCCTTAGAAGTGATGTTTCGGCCTATGCTCAAAACAACGTCCAGAAAATTTTAAATGCTGATTTCGAACCGTGGATGTATTTTACTTCGAAACTGAACAGCGAAGTCAAAGCATACTGACCCGAATTAGAGCCTGTTAGCTTTTGCAGACCAAAATCTCGCAATCTATTGAAAATTTGCTGAATGAAATGTCTGAATTATTCTTTGATACGATCATTCTCAATCAGTTCAAGCTGCTCTTCTTCGTGCCCTCCACTCGTCGATGCGACTTCGCCCTGCTCCTGCTCCCCCCCCCCCCCCC
>LS501034.1:261146-279391 GCA_900490845.1 Pristionchus japonicus | reverse complement strand
TCCATGGCCGACGACTGATGGGTACAGTAGTCCTCGAGTACTAGAGTACTCAAACCGTTGGTGCTGCATGATCAGCCAAGGTGTGGTCGTGGGCTACGGTAGCGTGGGGCACTGTTGTTACGTCCCGTGGGTTACTGTAAGAGGGTGATGCGGCAGATCTGTCCTTTTGGCTACGGTAGTTATTTTCTGTGGGTTACAACTTTTTTCTGTGCGATTTCTGAGCTTTAGCTTACGGTAGGTTATCCATCGGCCCAGAATGTTATATCTCGGGAACTAAAGGATATTTATTGACCACCAAATATACATTTTTTTTTTGTGTTAGATCCGGTGGGTACTGTTGCTCCCTAGTCTCGCAGTTACCTTACGATATCGCATCTGATCTTCAAAGCTTCAAGTGAACAACTTTATTTCGTTAAATGTTAATATTAATAAGGTGTATATCTGTTGCAAATTCCTTTTACAGTACCCAATTTTTAGAGCTGGCGCTCAGTGTGTGTCAAGTTTTATCATATTTTAATTTTTCAATCGCAGTTTAATAACTTTACAACGCAAAACTTTACTTTTATTTTGTTAAACTCATACTTCTTTTGGGGAAAACAAATGCCTCGCTGTTGTGCAGACAGTTGTGCGGTTCGTCGCACGCGAAATTCGAGCCGGTGGATAGAACGGGGAAGGGAGCCAGCGAGAGAACGAAAGGAAATTCTACAGCCAGAGAGAGTATGTGTGTGTAGTAGGGGAAAACCAAACATTTCAACTTCAAATTTCTTTTCGAATTCGCTTCTGTCTTTCTCATTCCGCGCGGTTAGTTCGAATGTGTTTCAGGTACGGACTAAAACACGTTCGCTCCTGCACATTCAATGATATCGCAGCGTGGTCTATTCAAAAAATTATGATGAGATTTTATTATGAATTCTGGCTCTGTTTATGCTTTTCCGTCATTCTAACAGCCATTACTCGACAGATCGTGCAACATCCCGCATGCCTAATCAGCTACCATTCGATATCACCCAGCCCTCGATTCTCTCCAGTCAGACAAAGCGAGAGATATTGCAAAATCGAAAGGGACGCTTCCGAAACATCTATCCAACGCAAGTTTGCGCACAAAATAGCATCGCCCATCCAAATAATTTCTTCTCTTCTCCCCTTCTGCTGTTTATTTTGGCTCTCAACTTCGTCAGAAACGTTCCGCTTTTGTCTCCGCTCTCTCCATTCCGCCTGTTCTCTCGTTCTGAATGACCGACGAGAGACGGTGCAAATTGGAGAGAATGGGTCCGATATTCATCCCGCGTGCGCGCATTCCAGATCAGTTTGTGTAGCTGTTCAACCCGATGCTTGGATTATGCGAGTCAGTGACTCTACTGTGTCCTATTCTGGGGCCGTTCGCAACCCTGCACTGACTTGATCCTGCTTAGTGGCACTGGATAGTCAGATATTCGTCTACTTCTAGCCAGTCATTAGGAGAAATCTCGATATTAGCAGTGACCTGCAACTGTGCGTCGACTTGATCCTGTCTACAATCAGTAGCACAGCATATCTCATCAACTCGGCTATTCGAATCGCTCTCAATTTCGATATTCCCTGACTATGCAGTACTCTGTTTCCATGTTAGTTTGACAGTAAATATAGATAGCAGTAGTAACCAGGAAGTTATCACATTTAGAGCAATACTGACAATCAAAGTAATCAGAACATTGCCCCTTATCTCAGTCTACTGAATTGAGTGGACTCCACTCCCTCACACCCGATTATGCCGATTCAATCCAATTATTCAAGCGGATATCTCTGAATATAGCAATCTCTGGAGAATGTCACGGCTACATTTTATGCTATTCTATGCCGTATTTGTGCTGGTGAAATGCCCGTCCATCCTCCTCATCCTCCTTTCGATGATAACGACAATCCATCAACTCTATAGTTGAGTTATGCTATTCTATGCAATAATTGTCCCTTTTCAATACTGAATGCAAATCTTCCCCTCCAGAGATAGAACTTTTCACCCTGCCCGGTGAGGGAGTGTGCAAAAATGAAAGATGAATACTCGATTTCGAATTCGACTCCACTCTGGTCTCTCACCGTCCAAAGTAATTGACCATTCTGACAACTCAGTCGCAACTTTTCAACCTGCTCTGCTCTGATATTGCTCATAGGCTACTTTGTAGCTAACGTTAATTATCTTTCACCTTATAGCCTATTAGGCAAACGATCTGCATTTCGTCGCATCCCACGACGGAAATTGATGTACACACACTCATCCTGCACACAATTTCCTGTTTACAACATTATTAATAACATTAATCCGGCAACTCTTTTCACCCTTGACTGCCCCCTCTCTCCCTCTTTCCTTCTGCCGTCCAACTTGCGTTCAGACCCACTTTCCTCCATCCAACTTCTCCCTCTCTTTCTATTTTGACATCTCCCGCTCTCTTCATTCCACACACTCTCTCGCGTTCTAGATAAAGCGAGAGAGCGTGCAGAATTGAGAGACGATCGCTCTCTCCCCTCCCTCCTTCCCCTCCATCCAATCGAATGGAAAGACCTGGGCTGGCGGCTGTGTGTTCTGAAACATTTTGTCCCCTTCTTTCCGTCTCTTTTCTCTGACTCTCTCAACCCTGCATGCTCTCTCGCCCATCTCTCACTGGCGAGAGAGCACGGCAAAGCGAGAGAGCAATCCCTCCCCGAACATGGAAACATGTTTTCTCCTCCATCTAGTGTACGCTGCCCCGTGATGATGGTCGAACGAAGGGACTCTCTCCATTCCGCCTGCTCTCTAGTCAGAGAAGCGAGATAGTGTGTAAAACGGAGAGAGCGCTCATCATCCTTGATCAAAGTTGCCTACACGCACTTTGCTCTTGTTGTGAATTCCACAATTTGCGAACCTGTCTCGAGAATTCGTCTAATTTATGGCGAACTTGTTCATTTTCCGCAAAAATTCACTGAACGATTTAACTACGGGTCGATTTCATTAGTTCAGAGTGGAATGTTTGGAGCGCTCTTTCGATTCCTCCGAGTGCGATCTGGCTCTCTCAAATTCTCCATGCTCTCTAGCACTTTCCGGAACATTACTGGATTCCGGAGCCCCTTCCATTTTCTCTCTATCGTATTTCCCCACAATTCCGCAACTTTCTAATCTCCTCATCTCTCAACACAGCAACAATTTAGTAGCCAAAATATTGGTGATGTTGATTCTCAAAGGTTGGTTTCCCCTAACTAATTCGGCGCAAAACATCGAAGCCTCTCGAAGCGAAAACACTTTATATCAGCTGTCCCTAAACCAGGTTAATTCACGCATTCTAACTGTTTTCGCGGCCAATTTGACCATTCAGCGGCCCAATCTGAAAAGGTTTTGAGGGGTTTCCAAACACTTTCCTCCCTCTTTTCCCTCTCGTGCTAATCCAATATGGGCTCTCATTCCCGCAAATAATGCCCGCCCCGCGAGCGCGCGAATTCATTTCTCATCTCATTTTTCTCCCCTCATCTTCCCTTTTCCATCTCTCGCAGTTCTCCGCATCCTGCTTACTCCCTCAGCAGCTACAGAAACGAGTCAGAGTTTCGAACAAGTTTGGCAGATGAGATGCCTCTCCTCATTTCACTCGCTATCTCGCCTCTCCTGAAAATGAGATGGCACGCAAAAGTGAGAGACGCGTTCTCAACTTCTTTCCCGCAGCCTAATTCGGAGAGCGAGGCGGCATTTCTTTAATATTAATGAAGTGTTGGGAGGACGCGGGGATGGAAGATGCGAATGGAAGGACGTATGTAGAGAGAGGTCACGAGAGAAGATGCGAAAACATGGACGTGAGAATTGCTGAGAACTTCTCTAGTTTGACGCCTCCAGTCTTATAGCATGTGTTCATTTCCAGCACAGCTGTTGTTTTGGTTCTGCTGAGTAGTTATGCATATTCGTGATGAACTCACGATTTTTTCCGGTTCAGCATGTTTCCTATCATCAACATTTCCTGGTGATTCTAGCCTGTTTCTCTTGTCACCAATCCCTTCGTAGTCTTCTCCACCACACCTTTGATGATAATCACGGCTATTGTTATTTTGATCGGACTAGAGAAGGCAACGTAGATTCGAAAGTTGTTCCCCGAGTGCCTTTTAGCCAACGTCGCTACGTTTTTGGAGCGGAAATGTAATAGGAAAAAAGAAGGGAGAGAGCCATTGATGAAACATTTGTCTTTCTAGTTTCGCCCTTCTTTCTTTCTCAATTAGCTGAGCCGCCGCGTGTTTCGTTTCTAGTCGGCGATGGATTCTCGAAGGTTCTCGATTGTTTCAAAATTGTGTTTTGCTCCGTTTCTAAACGCGAGAATATTCTCTGTCAGTTTCACACGAACGTTTTGCTCCGTTTTCTTGCCCTTTTCGCTAGGATTGTCGCACACTTTGGCGTGCCCGAGGGTCTCACGAAACTGCAAGATTGTCAGACTCCAGTCTCCATCGTCTCTAGAGCTGTCTCACCTGCGAATTAGAGGCACAATTTTCTCCAATCTCGCACAAATTTCGCATTTGCACTCAAGTTATACCAATTCTCGAGCATTTACCCTGCAGGTGCATTTTATAAACCCAGCTACGGTAGGGTATGAAAAGCAAAGGACCACTGTGCAGCTGAATTTGGTCATGTAGTGCATTCATATTACGAGAGTCCTGCATTTTCTGATTGTAAAGAATGATATTGCTCGGTCCCGCAAGCCTTATCACTTCGATCATTTCTCATCAAACATCACTTTGCTAATTTCTCAGAGGCGGAAGAGATCTCACACAGTTCATACCACAGTCTCTTCCTTATTATGCTGCATTGTTGGTCTTCTGAACCTCAGACCAAAGTAACAGTTAGCTTCACCTGCTGCACCCGGGAAAATACTGCTAACTCTCATTCTAGTGATTCTAATCGTCCCTGCGCACGTAGGCTTATCGAGATTCACTGCATACCAGCCACATCATTCAATCACTGCAGAAACGACAAATGTTCATCATGTTCTGATCAGTTTCTGTGACTTATGAATGTTTTTGAGCAGAATCATTCGCTAATTTCCCCAGAAATGAATGGGCATTTTTCTGTCAGTTTCTCCGTAATGGAATCCATCTACGCACATAGTCTTATCTAGATCCCTAACCAGCATCACCCGATCACTGCACAATGCACGCGCATTCACTTCAGATTCTGATCATTTTCTGGGTACTTCCTGACTCAGGAATCCTGAGTATCCTTATCTCCAGAATGATTGGCATCACTTCAAGACAGCCAAGCTATGAGCAGTATTTCGACTTAATGAGTCCCCAATACGTATCTATCCTTATCTCAATCTGTTTGATCGGCATCACTCGACCATGCAAGTGTCCGATTTTGTGTCCAGTTTCTTGTCAGCCTCACGGAAAACAGAAATTTATGCACATTTATAATTCAAAACTCAAAATTAAATACAATCAAGAGGCGTAGCATCCTCCTGATATCTTCCGCATCCTTATCTTGATTGGCATCACTCAATGACATCCACGTTATGTCCAGTTTCGTGTCACTCTTAATGGGTCCCGAGTACATCCCCCTTATCTCCCCTCTGATTCCTGATCTGGCATCACTTCACACCCTCGCCTGTTATGTTTCAGTGAATTCGTGTGACGCTCTATGATGTGGGTTTATCGCTTTTTCCTCAACCGATAAGCGAATAAGTGATATCAAGTACTCACGAGGCTCTCGGGGCTGTGCAAAAAGAAGTCGTAGAATCGTGCTATGCTCGGGATTTCTCCTCGTTTCTCCCGCTCTTTTCATCTATCAGAGAAGAGAGAGACCAGGCTAAACGAGGAGTGTCATTTGCTATCCCTGACTGTTGCGAATACCTTGCTGATAAGCGGCGATGCTGGTTACTATCACCCCTCCCCGTGATCTCTCCCGTCAGACGAATCCATGATATCATGCCTCGTGAGCGCCCTTATCGCTTGATATTGTGATCGCGAATCGGACGAATTCGCAGAGCCTTAAAAGATCGAATAGTTAGCGCTCGAATTGCAGTCCACATTGCGGCTGTAACCGAAGACTGATTGGCCCAAGCAAGCTTGTTTGTCCCAATTCTCACGAGTTATTCATTATGGCTGATGAGCTCACAGCTGTTGGCCAATATTTCCTTATTGATGAACTAAGCGGATTGTGACATAAGAGATCTTGCGATTTGATGAGCCTCGTCAAAGCCTGATAAGCGGATAGACTAAGCACGTGAATTAGTCTGGATCAGGCCTCGTAAGCAAATCCTTATGCGGCAATTCTGAGCAGCTCTATCTTGTCGCTCAGCCAAAAGATACAGAAAGTTATCCTGACATCAGGCAATCCGCATTCAGTAAGGCAACTTTATGGAGGGACACTCCAAGCCTCCTCAATTTACCTGAAATCTCGCTGCTAGATAGCTCATGGAAGAGACTATTTCGTAGGGGAATCGGTGTGTCGCGAAAACAACATCGTTATCAGTACACGATGTTGGCATGCTTTCCACCCGCGGTTTGACTCTCTCAATATTGCATGCTCTCTCATTCTGTCTAACCGATGAGATCACCTTCCATTCTGAGTTGACGCTCTCTCAATTATCCACGATATTTCGTAGGTTAGACAGAGCGAGAGAGCACATCAAGACACTCCTCTTAGCCATAGCACACTCTATTCTCGCCTCTCCCCCTCCTCCTCCTCTCCTTCCATCTCTATACGTGTTGTTTCACCGGACACACTCCGTCGCTTTGCTCATTTCGCACGTTTTTGCAGTGCTGATTGCAATCCAATGTCCCACTATAGATTCACGTGTTTCCGACCTGTGCATTTCGACATTGTGGCCAATCAATTTGATTGAATCAAGTATCTTGAAGCTGAAATGTTCGATGCTCACATACCGTTTTCGTGGATATTGAATCCAAATCAATCGATAAGTTACAGTATGGAGGAAGGGTTGATGTCGATGATTGGCTCGGGCTACGTGGGCAACTGCTCCGTGTGCGGAGATGCGAGTGCGGGCAAGCACTACGGTAGGTTATTGATTGATCAATTGGTTCTCGATAGGTTCGTTGACTACATGCATTACGGTAAGTTCAGGCACGATATTGATCGTAGAAGAAATATTCAGTGCATTCTGACCTAATTATTCACCTGCTCAACTTTGGCATTCTCAAACTTTTAGAAATGTCAAAATTCCAGGAGTCGCAGCATGCTACGGATGCAAGGGATTCTTCAGGAGAACCATCAGGTTTGTTGTTATTGTTGTTTTTCAAGTTGTTATTGTTATGATTTTAGCATCAAAACAAGTGTTTTCCAGGAACAACCAGTCGTACTCGTGTCGTTTCGACCAGAAGTGTGCAATTGACAGAGGTTCGTAGAATCTATTTTCTAATTGTGTACCCATTCCCGGTTTTTTTACATCTGGCGTTCTGACGTCTCAAGCATCTATCAAATTCCATGTGTAACTTTTTGTGAGTGATGAACAGAACATTATTCCTTCGCAACAAAATTGGTCCATAAGGCGAATGTATATGAGGGCAATGTGCTTGAAAAAAGTCTCATTGGTAGCCCAATGCAGTCCTTTTCATTAGCCTCAAACATCTCAGATGTATGGTGTCTTTGCTCTGGTCAGGATGTTGCATTGCATGGCTCCCCACGCTTTTTTTCGGGTTCTCCCCAACCATTACAGCATACTCCTCGGGGGCTCGGGGGCTCTCAAATTGAATGGGGAAGAGGCAAGAACGGCCTGCTGCTCGTTACAAAGTTGCGGAGGAATGGAGACTCTCGGGGGTCAAAGATGGCGAGAGAGCACGCGGAATGGAGAGAGTTAGACGAAAGTTGCGATGGGGCAGTGGGAAGAAGGAGGAGAATGTGACTTGAAACAGTTGGCTCCTCTTCTCGTTCTGAAATGAGATCTGATGGAGAAAAGCAGTCGTGTGTTCGTGAAAGATGGAGTGTAAAGAGGGAGGAGGGGTGTTGCGAGGAAGTAAATGATTTCTTTGTTGCAAAAAGTAGATGTGTTGGATGGGAATAGAAAATGCAACAAGGAAGAAGCTACTTATTTGTTGGAATCTAACAGAAAATTCCTGCGAGAACACATACCATGTCTCCTAAGTTTCCGTAATGCTAAAACCCATTGCCTGATGTCAGGATAAATGTCTGATGTCTAATGTCTAGACCGAATAAAAGAGTAGTAATAAGGAGCCCTGGTTAGGAAATTATCCAGAGCAAGAGTGATGAATGTGAGAAGGAAATGATGAAACGAATGATAGAAGAATTCATTTTCAGACCAACGCAACGCCTGTCGATACTGTCGCTTCCAACGATGTCTCGAAGTTGGAATGGAACCGGATGGTGAGAACTGCTCAGATTTCAATCCTAACACCCGGCTCTGGTTATCAAATTTTAGCCAGATGCCTTGTTCTCTATGAACAGAACATGTGTCTGAGATGGTGATCTATTGTTTATTATTTCAAGATTATGGCTGAAGCACAGAGTAATAAAAACCGCAATTGATTCTGCTATTGCCCTTACAAAACCAATCATTCTTCAGCAAAAAGCTCGCGATCTTCTTATTTAGAATCTTGATGGGTTTCCGATTGAACATTATGCACTCATCATAAATTCGAGAAAATCGCATCAGGGAAGCCTCGAGGTGGCCACTCTAAGTGGGGCATAATTTGCCTCGAATACATCAGGCACGATTTCTTTCGGGATTCCGAAGTGAAACTAGAGTCTCCGGAAGACCAAAGAACTGATGAATAGATTGATTATTTTTTCATTCTCGTCTTCTCTCTCAAACATGAAAATATTAACCAGCGACGTGATTTTCAGGTGGTGAAACATAGCTTTCGACACACTAACTAAACGGCAAAAAAAGAGAATACTCATGACACCCCGATTCGAAAAAATTTTAATTTCTAGCCATTCGCCCTGATCGCGACATCATCGGCAAGCAGAAAAATCCACGTAGACGGAGATTGACGGTGAAGTCGGAGGACGGAGAGGAACCGTCTTCCACTAATGAGTGCGCGATCACGGCTTGGCTTAATAACGTTTATTCTATGTGATAGGAAATACGATGAGACACAAAGATGATAATACGCTTCATAGGACATACATCTCTGATTCATATTTCGAGAATTGATTTTGCGTGGGCTTGGAAGTGAAAAATATTTCAAAGAGTTTCAAAAACGAAAATCCTTTTTGGAATAATGCAAGGCATTCCAGACGCCTCGACGAGTCCTTCATCGCATTCCTGCACAACGTCGAGGCTCAGGTACTAATTAGACACTAATTATGCTAATTAATTAACTAATTAACACCTAATCAATCATAGGTCGCCGCGGGCACGCTCCCCTCTGCCTCCCTTCCCATCGGGATCAAGGCCGATCCTGACTGCACCCTGCTTGGACTGTTCACGAACAGAGGAGCGTATGGGCACGAGATGTTCCCTGTTAGTATCTTCTTGGTTTTTATGTTGATTTTTTTGGAAAGACAGACGGTAAGATATTGACTAGAAAGGGGTAATAGAAAAGATAAACTAGCGCTGAAACAAAACCCAACCTCAGGTCACCTACTCGCCCGGCCGAACTGCCTCGGTGGAGGAGCTGATGACTGCGATGAGGAGGTTTGATATTCGTATATTGTTCATTTTCGAAAAGATCAGGCTCGATGACCACCACCTAGTTAGAGTATTTATCTATACATAGAATAGCTTCATAAGAGATGTTGTCCATTATTTTCTCCCCATTCAGAAGCGTCTTCTCGTGTGCTGCCTGGATCGATGCCCTGTGCAGCGCATCGAACATCTACAGTGTGCAGGAGAAGGTTCAACTAATTAATTAATTAGTTAATTACCAAATTTATTACTAATTATTCAAGATCGCCCTGCTCCGCTCCGTTTTCCCCACCTTCTACGTGCATAATCTGACGGCGAATACGCATCGGTAAGACCTTTCACTGATTTGTGAATTATTCCTCTGCAGAATCTTGTTAGCATTTGCTTTAGACTGACCAACAGAGAGACAGATTCTAGTCGTGTTCATAGAATGATCAAGTACGCAAAGCTAGAGCGAACTTTATTCATTCCTCATGCATCGTGAATAGCTTCTTCTCATAATGAATGAGCTCTCCTTCTCTTCCGAACTCCTCTCAATTACTTTCTTTCACTGCATATCATTTGCGGACGCTCGTTTCGTTCCTCATCTTCATCTCATGAGCAAACTAGAAATACTGAGGAAACTGCATCTTGAATAATTCATTCCGGTACTTCGCAGGTAATGACCATTCCGAGACTGGAATGTTGAAGGACTCATTGATCAGCTGATAGGGATTTGAAAGATTACAAAAACGTTTTAATCAATCCCACTCTAGGTGCTGCCCCGGTCAACGCGACTCTGTGAGTCTCTGCAATGGATTCACGCTGCCTCGAGACTCGCCCATTGACCTGGCTGCTACAAAGTAATCATTTTTCGTTGAGAAGTTGCAGAATTGGAGTTTGTTATTTCGAGATAGTTGATGCCTAACACAACACATTATGAAGAAGAATGGCGATTTGTGGCAACTTTGAAACACATTGACTATTTCCTTTCCAGCATGATCTCGAAGCGTTTCGTCTCTCGCCTTCTGGATGAGGTGAGTCCATTCTGAACTTTGTGATCGATTACAAAGTGGTGATAATATTACAAAAGTAATGATAAACATAAACAGGTGGTCGCCCCGATGGCCCAACTCGGTCTCACGCTTGATGAGTCGATCATCCTGCAAGTGATGATCGTGTGCGATGCGGGTATGCTCTTTTCATTAATAGGCAGGGTCAAACTAGACCAACTTTTTCCAACGGCCGAATAATGATGTAATGATCCAACTGAGGATTATTCTGAGGGATCTACTTTGTCATAATACTGCTCCATTCCAGAGTGTCCCGACGTCTCGCCCCAGACCCGCTCCATCCTCTGGAATCTCCGAGAGCGTGTGCAGGGCCTGCTCTTCCACGCCATTAGGTTCGAATTTTTGCTTTTTGAAAGATCAAAGATCATCCTTTCCAGCTCGCAAGACTCCGACTCCAGTGCTCAGTCCATGTTCACGCGATTCGGCCGAGTGATGCTGCTGATCACGCTAATATCGGTAAGGGTTGTATCATGAGATCAAAGATCACAGGCCAAAGATCAAAGATCAACATCTCAACTCCAGAAAGTGGCGACGGTCTTTCACGAGAACATGGCTGTTGCTGGAGTCTTTCCCGATCAGTTCCTTGATCCTCTGGTGGCAGAGTTGATGGCGGAGAGGAGTCCCACGGTTAGTAGATTTCTTTATTGATTTTTAAAAGTGTTTGACCACAACTTTAAAAATGCATTGGGGCTATTTTGTATTTTCGAGTTTTATATGGTACGTCGTGAGGTGATTGCAGCCGATTAAATAACCGTTGTGCATTTGAGTCTCATGTGAAACACATTCAATGACTGTTATTGATATCATACATTCCTTCCGTGAAGTATTATGAAAACATCTTCTTCCAGCAAGTGGTTCCCTCTCCCGTATCTCGCGATCAGGCACCCGACCCCGCCTCTGTCCCTACGCGAGGATCTCCAAGGCTCCCGAGTGACATCTCAGAGGTATTTTCGAATTTCCGTAATTAATTAATTAAACATTCATTAATAATGAATTACTTAATCAACCAACACAATTCCAGACTCTGGACTTCTCGCTCGCCTCGCAGTGCTCGATGCCTTCAACCAGCTCTGCGCAGAGGTATCGGCGATTGTTTGGATTTGAGATGACCAGAGACGCAATGAGACTGTTAATATGTTTCACGGTGTTCGTAAAGCGTTATGTTCTGGTGCAAGAGCAATGCCGACAGCCTTGATCTTCGAATTGAAAAAAAGAGCAATATCAGTAGGAAATATCAGTATTCAGTTTCACGAATCATTTCAGCACCTCCCAACTCACTCCGACAATGGGCGATCTCACGGTGTCCACCTCCTTCCTCAGCAACGTCGCCCACTTCGGAGTGATCACGCACACACCGCCGCAGTCGGTCAGTTGATAATTCACGTTACGTTTAACTTTTTGTTGTTGTTGTTGTTACTATCATCGCTCATTGAAAGTCATTCAAATTTAGTTGTGTTTCAATAGGTCTAGAAACCATCACAATCTATTTTAAAATATTGCAGTTCGCCGCCGTCAACTAAGCAACTTCAAAAAGATACGCTTTCGTGTTCACCACAGTTGCATTTCCAGGCCCTTCCCCGTCCCTCGCCCGTCTCTCTCTCCTTCCCCTCCTCCTTCCCGTCTCCGTCCGTCTTCGCCACTCCACCGGCCTCATCCCATCTGCCCAATCTGCCGTACTCTGCGGGTGAGGAGATGTTTGTTCTTTATCAATGAGTAGATCATGCCTATTCTAGAACTAGAACATAAATAAGGTTGCGTTTCTCCACAGACACTTGAATTATTGGCTGATTTTTTTTCTAAGAGAGGGTTGCTTTGAGGCCGAGTGACTAGACCATTTGATAATTGTTTCTTTAGGTCCGTTCCTCAACCAGAACGCCTTCTTCGCCTCCGACCACTTCGGCCAGCAATGATCCCAACGAATGAACGATCTCTCCAGTATTATTTGCTAGAAATACAAGCCGTCTCTTCTTTTCGCACACTCATTCATTGTGAAATTAAGAGGCGTCAGCATTTCTAGCAGCATTGATTAAAATCGGGAAATGATCTCTTCACAGGCTACCTCTACCGGTCTATTTCGATGAGAACGTTACCCGTGTTTAGCTTCGAACCCTGTGCTTTTCGCTATCAACTTTTAAATGTTTGAACGAATGAACCCCTGAATTTCTGAACTGCTTGGCAAGCTCAGACAATTCAATGATGAACTAGGCTTGTCGAAGAATAGCGCACGCTTCAGTATTAGAACCGGGTCGACTTCTGTATGCATACTATGTACAAAACTACATTTGTCTCACTACCTCTGCATTTTATATTATTTGTCGAACTATCGCTGATGCCCCGCAGTACAAATCTAGTCCCTATTCTATGAGCTTCTTGTTTGTTATTCAATTGTGATTTAATTGCCCGATCCCGTTGGTTATGCATCGATTCTAGTCACCCATTTTGAGTATTCGATTCGACAGAGTGAATAAATACGCAGACTTCTTCAGACATTTCCCAGTCGCTAAATTCAGTCGATAGCCACACATTTATTTCGTCTTTTTTTGTTCAAACATTTTTTATGGATGATGTGCAACAAGAATCGTCACATAAAACAGGCTACTGCGCTTTGCTGGTTCCTGAATCCAGAATTGAGTAGGCGCAGGTGATAAATACGTCATCATCTGCCACTCGTATTCATCAATAGGATCAAATGGTGCGTGTTGCGCACTTTACAAGTTCACTGGATAAGATCTGGCCGATCTCTCTTCCCCAGCTTCTACTCATCATTGAAGAATTTTAGTACCAAAGAACCCAGCTTTCACAAATTTTCCAAGAAAGAACTCAGACTTCACGGTACTCATTCGTTCATGATCTACCCAGCTTACAAAGTCAGTTAACTCTTCTCCCTACCTTCTCCCTACTTTTGATGCAGTTCGCAATAGAAGTGAACCTCAAAACGTGAGAACGCGTGTTGCATACTAATTTCCGCTGTAATTGCCGATAAGATCAGTGTGCAGCTCGATCGTTTTGACGGTCAATCTCCTCCTTCTCTTAGGCACCATCTCAGGAAGATTCAGAATGAGAAACAAGGGTTCACATTACACACACTTCATGCTAATCACTCGTTCTTGATCTACCCAGCGGTACAACGCCACTTAGCGCTTTTCCCGGTCACCTCCCTCCTCCTACTCACCCTCAAGGGGTAATTACACACCCGCCGCTGCTGCTTTCCCCTTCACGCCGAACGCTTTTTCGGCTAGTCGGCCGTTCCTAGTACCTTCCTCTATCTCCTCGGTCTCTCGTTTCTCTGACCACCTCAAGAGCGTTAGACATTTTTCACTAGCCGACCCTCCCTAGTAAAGATCGTATTCTTCCAGTCACTGACTGGCGAGGGAACGGAGAAATGGAGAGAGCCCTTCTTCACTCTTGCCTTCCCCTCCGTTGACCTCGACTGGCAGGGCCCCTATAAGAGGAGAGGCACGCCATGGATAGACAGGCAGTTGCAGCTCCAGCTTCAACAGCAGCAAAGGTAAACGGCACCATTCATGGTTCACCTTTTTGGCAACTTCAACCAGTAACAATGATTCCGTAGTATTCGTATAGCCTTTCCACTGTAGTTACGGTAATTTTCGATCATGCCAATCGCGAACTGACTAATCATCTTCCTTCCTTCAGAATGGACAAGTCCACCGAGCAGCGTCTGCTGAGAGAGGGCGATGGACTGAGAAGAATCGCCTTCATGGGCATCGCTATCTCGTGAGTTCCACTTCTTCATAAGTTTTCGTCGTGCCAGTAATTGCGAATAGACAGTTGACAATTCCGATCTTTCCCATGGACAATTCAATCCAGCGAAGGATTTTCTTAGTAAACAGCATGCGAAGCTGGAATATTGTGTTGATCCCTGATTCCAAACCCCTCCATTTTCAGCACGATCGCGACGATCACTTCCATAGTCGCCATCCGTTTCCATCCCCTCTAGTTGAATTCACCTACCATCCTTCCATTAATTTCCAGCACCTAAAACAGCATCGATCGCGTCAAAACCTATCGAATAGCATCATTCTCATTGAGTATCTCATAATTTCCAGAACCATCGCCACGATCACAGCCATCGTCGCCATCCCCTCCATCTACTCGTACGTGCAGCACGTGCAGAGTGATCTGCAGACTGAGGTGAGCTCATTCGATTCTTGATCTTCCCTGGAGCGCTGTTGGTAGAGTAGTTAGGTGTCTTTAGAATGCTTAGTAGAAGGTTAGGAGATTGCAAAAATAGCCGAAAGAGGCTACTCGTACGTGCAGCACGTGCAGAGTGACCTGCAGACGGAGGTTAGCCCATTCCTCTTAGGATCTTCCTGGAGGGCGGTCATTTACTGAGGCCAGAGAGCTATCGATTCGCTCACCATTCCTCATTCAAAAATCTTCGCTTATCTAAATTTTATATTTCGAATTGAAACATGCATCACTATTGCCTTTACTCGAAAGTATGTGATAAAATGTAACTTTTGAAGCACCACTTCAAACTCGAATGAATCCCAACAAACCATTCACTCGCAGGTTGACTTCTGCAAGCAACTCTCGCACTCTCTCTTCGGCAAGTACGAGTACCTGAGCACGCTCAAGGGAGAGGCCGTCAAGGTATGCGATCCATTCACTTTCGATTTTCTGGCCTCTTCGGTTTTGTCATGCCAATCAGCACTTTCGATACCGTTCACCCTACGCCTATTACATCCAACTGCTGTTCTTGTTTTACCTAGATTATATGGCTGACGAATGAGCTTTGAAAGGTCAACACCAGTATTCGTTGCAGATCAAGAGACAGGCCGGCTACGGCGATGCTGCACCCGTGACTGCCGCTCCTCCCGCTCCTGAGCGTATGTTTCCCTCTTGCTTCTTCTCCATCTGATACATCTGAGCTCGTTTTTCATGTTTTGCTTGAGCCACGACTAAAATACATCTTTGCAGCCACCTCGTACGACCAGCTCGTGCACGACACGCATGCTGAGCAGGCGCCCGAGCAGCAGCAGTGCTGCAGCTGCGGAGCCGGCCCAGCTGGACCCATCGGTATGATCAACCATACTTTTATTGTTCTACCCCCTCTTCTCGTGTTATCGAATCATCTGAAACATGCACCATTCTATAGCAAGTTTGAAACATATCAATGTTGATTAGACTTTCAAGTTTCTGCGATTTCTCGGAGTCAAACTTTTGTAGCCTCGTGTATGCAAGATGATCAGAGATTCTACGACCGCATTCAGGTCCTCCCGGTCCCGACGGAGCCCCAGGAAATGACGGACCTGCTGGCAACCCCGGATCCAACGGAGAAGACGCGGCGCCCGACGCAGCTCCCGGCCCCGACGATTTCTGCTTCGACTGCCCCGCTGGAGAGCCAGGACCGGCCGGAAATCCCGGACCTAAGGTACGGTTTTGGTTTTTGTTGGAACGTTGCGTTATCTATCATTAGTCTTCCATTGCTGGCTTTCTTCTTGAAAACTTCTGAAACGTATTGCCAAATATTGACTGACCATCATCGTTTGCTAATCCACCGTCATTGCAGGGAGCGCCCGGCAACAACGGCGAGGACGGTCTTGACGGACCCGACGGACAGCCCGGACAGGCCGGTCCCGCGGGACCCGCCGGACCTCCAGGCGCCGACGGTCAGCCTGGTCAGCCCGGAGAGAAGGGCGCCGACGGAATCGTGGAGGAGGTGCACCTCCCCGCTGGTCGTCCCGGAGCGCCCGGCGCTCCCGGAGAGGCAGGACCCGATGGAGCTCCCGGAGAGCCCGGCAAGGCCGGCCGCGAGGGCGCGGCTGGACCTCCCGGAGACGCCGGACGCGACGGAGCGCCCGGTGCCAAGGGTGAAGATGGCGCTCCTGGCGCCGATGGAGAGGTCGGAAAGGGAGGCGGATGCGACCACTGCCCGCCTCCCCGCACTGCTCCTGGATATTAATCTGATGGAGTCTCTAAGTTATCGAGTAGACGTGTCATGTACAATCAGCCATGTGACGATAAAGGAATTGTATTTATTCATCGCTTGGTCATGATTGGACGACATCAAACCCGAAGTGGCGAGTAATATGTGGATAAGTGATAGATGAGAATTGAGAGAGGGAGATCAAAGATCAGAAGTGCTCGCGACTGAGGTAGTACCACCAGTAGAGGACTGCAATGAAGACGTATTATTATCTGAATCAATGATTTGCAAAGTCAATCTTTTCTTCGCAGTACATCTGCCTTGTATTCGATGGTATTTTTTCAGACTGTTCTCTTTGAAGTCGATATAGCGAAAGGATAGGTGGAGAACACTCATTCTTTCCAATAGTCATTTAAGGATGCAAATTCAATCCTTGACTGATCAACTCACCATTAAACAGCGCAAAGAAGGCGGGGAACGCCTTGGCGGCGAATGCATCCACGCGTGCGCCCGTGTCGAAATCGTACTGAAAATGGAGTTTAGTTTTTTGAGCAAAACCGGTCAGCCAGAATCAAAGCATTCCTCTTTCTACTGCTTTTGAGAACATGATGAAACCCAATCAACTTCATAGAGAAAATGATGGTTCGCTAGAGAAAAGATGTGCTCACATTGTATCCCTCGTAGAAGTTGTTCTGCGAGAAGAACCCGTTCGAGGTGCCATCGTCGTCTCTCAAATTTATTTAATTAGTAATTTAATTATTTAAATCATTTATATCATTTTGTAAAATAAAGCATTGTAAACTAACATAGACCCGTAGGCGGAGAACTCCCGGAGCGTGCGCGGCTTCCCGTTGGCGCTGTAGAGAGAGCCGTTCCGCGTGCTTTCTCTGGAATTTGTTTATTGGAACTGAGAAATTCTCTCCTCACATCTGCCGACATAGAACTGATTCAGGACCGATGCAACCAGTGAGTAGAGAAGTGATTTCACAGCGTGGAAAGAGGAAACAATAGGCCTATACTCTTGAATAAATATCATTTTACAAACCTCGTAAGAATTCGCTTCCTTGCTCGCAATCTCTTCGTGCGCTTCTTGATCTGGAATAGGGATGAGTTTCACCTTGATCACACAAGGTTTTGCTTTCTGTGAAGTTCAATGGGTACGGCATTGATATGCGAAATAAAATTTCACGGAGCGTGCAATGATCACTAAGGTTACGGATAATGAGATCGTTTATCCGAAACATGGAGGCAAGTCAGTCGATGAGTTCCCATTGAGCGGTACTAACCAGGCCAGAATAAGAAAAGAGGTTAGGATTGCTGATCGTTCAGTTGAAAATATCAGGTAAGTCGTACCTCATTGATCTTATCGACGAACCCGACCACGGCCAATTCCACGAGAGAGAAGAAGATGAAAGCAACGCAGACGAAGAACCACAGATCGATTGCCTGAAATAACCACTCTTTCAATGTCAAACGCGGAATACTCACGCGATTCAGTAACCACAATGATTTTCAGTATACAGTCCGGTTGGATCCCTATGTGAAAACTGGACGCCCCGGGCATCCCCGGGTGTCCCCCCGTGTCCCCTGGCTTTCCCACGACTCGGCGAGTGAAATAATTGCGACGAATCGTGTAAATTCCGATTGCTGAGGTGATCTTCTATCGATTCATGCAAACAACAAAAATTTAAATGCCCTGGTTAATTAACTATAATT
>LS501034.1:249623-260154 GCA_900490845.1 Pristionchus japonicus | reverse complement strand
TAATTATAGTTAATTAACCAGGGCATTTTAAATTATGTTGTTTGCATGAAACGATGGAAAATCACCTCAGTAATCGGAATTTACACGATTCGTCGCAATTATTTCACTCCCCGAGTCGTGGGAAGGCCAGGGGACACGGGGGGACACCCGGGGATGCCCGGGGCGTCCAGTTTTCACGTAGGGATCCAACCGGACTGTAAATTGGGAATCACCTTCACAAAGGAGACGCGCGGCAGGTTCTTGACGATGTTGCCGAACTGAAAAGTTCAGTCATCAGCAGGATTTTGTTTTTCTCGACGAGTGAATCCTTCATCCATGGCCACAGAAATAAATGTCTTTTGTAGAAAGGAATACCTGGAAGGTCAGCGCCATCAGACTGGACACTCCCAGTGTGATCCTCGCTGGCAGTGCCCTCGTGTCGATCCAGAACGCGATCCACGAGATGAATACTGGAAATAGAAATATAATAGCGAACATATATTTTATATTTTTTGGCGGAGTCCCTGGAAAAATCGACTACGTTTAGGCGTCGTCGTTTTTTGTGAGAATGTTGAAACATCCATGGTTTATGTTTTTCAAATTATGATTCTGATAAAAAGGGGAAAATATCAAATCAAATCTCACCTGACAAATAGGTCGGTAGGTACATCTGCAGCACGTAGTAGCCGTAAAGACGTTGGAATCTGAGGTTAAAGGCAAAGGTCTTAGGCTTTCCATGTAAGGGCGGGCTGTCTCACCTACAAGACATGAGGCGTTGGAAATTGAGAAAACGCCGTAAGTGATAGATCAAGGCCAATTCAAATCTATGTCATCTTTCAATATGTTAGAATCGGTTTCATGACGGGTTCAAAACGTTACAAATCTTTTACCAAGCGATTATACCACGTTTCGCTCTTCTAACCAAAATCATTATTCCAAAAAGAACATCATCCTGGCTTTCGAAATCATCCAAAGCACGAAATGCAGTAAAGGAAGTTCGAAGAACAATGAGAGAGCAAGGATCGAAGACCAACAATCGAAATATCAAAGATCAAAGACCACTCCACTCACCTGAACGTGACTTTCAGCTGGTCCCACATGCCCGCGGTGTACTCGAGGTGATCGGACTCGGCCGTGGCATTGTAGAACTGAATAAATTTCTCATTCTACAAACTAAGCGATCACTCCATAATCAGAAGAACGCTTGCATTGGCCGTCAGTGTACGAAACGCGTAGAAAAATTAAGGAATGAGGAACGAGCTGGGAGAGGCATTGCGGAATGATAGACTCGCCGTACCTGGAAGTCGGGCAGCCGCAGGTCCTCCTTATCCGGGGTGGTGAGCGGACTCCACTGCTGCCATTTGAGACGGACCTACGAACGTTTGCATTGTTTCTATCACTGTATTGCTTTTGTATTTCCTGTGTCTTCGTTGAAGAAAGAAATCCGAAAAAGGGAATAAATCACCTCAGCGATGTTGTACGAGTAGGACTCGAGGACGAGCTGGCACTCCTGGAATACAGACACTTCTTCAATCTTACATTAGGCATTTATTCTTTTATTCGACAAGTAATCAACGAGCAATCGAACTCTCATTGCAGGCCAATTTTTGAGGACATCGTGAAACGTATGAATTAGATTTGCGATAATTTCTATCTGCATTTATTTCTGCTGTTCGCTCACCTGTCGATCAATCGGGAAGTTGGACAGCTGGAACTTGCACGGGGCAGTGACGCGGATGCGGTAGTTGAGCCAGACAGTGCCTGAACTCGTCTACTTCATTCTGGCTCCAAGGTTACCTGATCATCCAACTAAGACTCATAATTCGGTGATCGCGAAAAGATAAAAATTGAGAGCTGCCTGACCATTCGGGTAGATGATCAGCAGCACATTCGAGGCTGGTGATCGATGGAGTTCCGTGTGCTTCGAGTTAACGAAACAGACGTTGGGCGTCCAGAGTTTATCGGCCACGGACGAATCCAGGGAGAGATTCGTCTTGCACGAGATGTCACTAAAAAGATGGAAATTAGAGGCGAGATTGGTTGAACATTTGGATTAATTTTGTCTTCCGTAAAGTCTTCCTATTACTGAACTATAGTAGCCAGAGATTCGTCTTACAGGAAATGTCACTGGAATGGGTTTCTATCGTTGAATTGAACTTACTTCTTTTTTCAGTTTGGTTTGCTCTCGTTCAGGTTATTTCAATCTGTGTTCGTTATCCTATTCGTGCAAGGCTGTTATTGCATGCGAGTTTTCATGTGCCGAATGAAAAATTATTCCCTAGTTCACTCGGTCGTTGGTTGATGCCAGCTGAGTGCATGGTTTACACGATCTCTGCAAACTACATGGGTTCTATATTTACCTCCTGTCCTATTTTCTCTCTGAATCACAATCCTGAGTAAAATCGTGGCTTTCCTCATTTTCCGTTGAAGTTTACCAGAAATAATAGAAGGGTAGAGGTAATTTCATCATCTCTTCACAGATAAATCAATCCTCACCGATAGATCAATCGCTCATCCGTCCACACCTGCGAGTACCACACGTCCGCGATGAAAGAATTCGTGATTTCGGAGATTGAGCTGATGTCCTGAATTATATTATTTAAAATAATACCTTTAATAGTTAAATATTTTTGTTTACTGTTAGCTACCACAAAACTGAAACTTCTGCCAGGAAGTTTCAAGTGTTTGTGAAACGCATCGTGTGAAACTCTCGAGCTAATCTATGCAACCCAGTTCCAAGTTTTCTGACTTTTCAGAAACGCTCGGTCCACTTCCCCATCCTTGGAAGTTTCAAGTGTTTGTGAGGTGCTCGAACCACTCACTCCTGCAACCAACCCCCTTCCGCACCCTTTCACTCGTTTCCAGAAGTTCGCTTTCCCACACCTACCCAGTGAAAGCTTTCGACGTGTCAAAACTCCCTTAAACCCTTCTCCTCGGGAAGCCCTCAATTGGTCTAGAGTGCACTCTATTGTCCGCTCAAACTCTCAAGAAACACTCAATTGGAAGAGCGAAAGAGCACTTTCAATCGCTCAAGCGACACCCAAACTCGCAATTTGCTCGTTTTTTGGATCCCTAATTTGGCAGTCATCAAAGAACTGGAGTTTTCATGAAGCTGGTCAGTCAGTGGTTGCTCTTTCCTTGAATTAGTAACTCTACTGCGAGTCCCTTGAAAATGCATGCACGTTGCCTCACGACTTCTTTTGAATTGCCCGCTAGCCCCCGTTCTCGAACTAAAGCTCAAGCACACTTGACATGGTCTCGAGTATTTTGCCTTGAAGATGACGAGGGCTATCCCATTTCCTCATCGTTTTGACCGGCAAGAGAGCAGCCGTCATTTGTCTTTCGCATCAAAGCCCGGCTCTCATCCTTATCTCGGAGAAGCGCAATTTCCGGCTTTCCCTCCGGCTCCGAAGCAAATCCCCATCCCTTCTCACTCCCATGAGGAAATGGAGCGGCGCTCGGTAATAATCTATTTCTGAGCAGGGATATGAGTGGGAAAAGAACGCTGCACAGACTGCCTCATTTTGAAGCACTGTTCAGAGATCTGAGAAAACAAGCGTGCTCTAGCACCCAGAGTTTGCACACTGGGATCTTAGATACAGATTTGGGCACTAGGATGAGAAATACCGTAACTAAGTTCTCATCCGGCATAGTCCCAAGATTAGAAAATCAGGAGAGCACCAGTCTTTGAATAACCCAGAAAGAGGAGATTACTTGGAAGCAGGGAGGCTCATTTTCGATCCATACGAAATGAGGAGCTGTCTCCAATTTCCTCATTCATCATTGTTTGTCATGCGACATAGAGAGATCAAGAGGGACCACGCATCAAAGTCGGCCAGAATAAAGTCAGTAGTCGATAAACGGTTACCGTACCTGTACAGTAATCTCCACTTGCACGTCGACACTTCCGTTGGACGGAACGAGTGTTTTGTCGTAGTCTTGCAGGATCTTGGACAGGACCGACTTTCGTTGGCCTGAAAAAAGCTCCTTTTGATGACTGAATTGGTGATGTTTGGTGTTGGTGTCGCGGTGATGACCTGCCGTTCTTTGTCAAGGTAGAATGACAAGTGTGAAGTGGCAAGTTTCCGGTGCACAGTTTACAATTGAAAAATCGAATGAATCAAGAAAGAAACAACACCTTGTTCATGGTCGCAGATTCGCTCCGGCTTTGCAGGATCGTCGTTGTTTTCTGAACAATTCGATTTACTTCTCATAAACTAAAAAAATTCACCTGTAACGTAGTTCGACAACGGTCGCGAAGTGTAGGCTGTGATGTGGATCGGGTTGTAGCCTGAACTCATGATTTAACTTTAGATTTAAATTATAATTTTATTATTCCGGAGCTACTTCTGCTTATTCACTCACCATTCTGTTCCGGCGTGCTTCTCTTCAGACTAGGAGAGCTGAATGTTGGCAGTGTTGCCGGGTCTCGCGTAACTGCAAGAAAAGCTGTGAATATCCCGCTTTTTAGTACTTCTTTGAACAATTCGGTCTGAGCAGTCACTTTGTTTCACTCTGCATGCAAACCGCTCCTCAATCTATTATCCAACTAGGGTCAAAGTCTAAATTTCTCGTGATTCTTATTTGGTTCTAACACGTCAACAAATCTGCCAGATTCAGATTCCCCTCTAAATAGCGATGTTGTTGCCTTTATAAATCTCTCTCATTCTGAGAAATCTTTGGAAAACGCACCAACCCCGGTCGCTAATAGGTTCTCGCACCCAATCATATTCGAGATCCCGCACATACCGAGTACAAATTAGCTGGAAGCCAATGACCAGGATTTCCGATCTAAAGTGATGAGTGCGTTTACTAATCGCCCTCACTCTTACTTCCTCTAAAATTCGCGCCAAAGTTGAACGAAAATACGGAAGGAAGGGTAGTGGGTGCACACCATTATTATGAGGAATACTACGGTTGTTCCAGTTGATGTTTTCCTAGTAATACATCTTAGTTCCTTCTTTTACTACACGCCGAACTATCCCTTCTGCCCTGTAACACAGCGCTCTGTCTGCCCACTGCCCAATCGCATTGTCCTTTCCCTTCCCAGGGCCTGATTGAGTCGTGCGAGGGACTGTAATGCGAGTAGCGAGCTGTACCTCTCCCTCTCTCCCGTGCTCTAGCCCTATCCCACGTACCTATACCCTACGTCTTTCCACTCTTCCTTGTCCTCTTCAGAAAATCCTGGTCTGTCCACTCCCTTGTAATGTCTCACATTCAGTCTGTCAGACATGCAGCTTCCAATACGTAATCGTCACTTAGAAACGAAGTAGCTCACCTCCAGTAGGCACTATCGTTCCGACAGCGCGAGGTGGAATGATGATACCCGCGCTGCAAGGAAAACAATAACAATAAGAATAATAACAACAACAACGACAACAACAATAACAACTAATAACAACAACAACAACAACCTGCTCAGCGTGATCATGAGCAGCACGTCGTGCAGCATCCCATCAGCACTGCGAAATATTTAGTGTTTGGTATTTACAAAAACAGCGTCAATAACAAAAACAATAACAACGAAAAAAATGTGAACATAATGGTCGAACGTGAGATGCGAGTTGAGAATGGGATGAGTTTCAGAGAGCGCACGAAAGGAATGAGAAGCAATGAGCTTTGATTGCATGTAGTCGAATTGGTAAAAAAATCCATTATCATATGAACGCTGAAAAGATTTTGCGCGCTCACAAATATCGTCACCACTGCTCGGATAAACAGGAAGTAATGTAGCAGGGTCTTCGCCACAGAGGATGCGATTAGAGGGGCCTTGCATGAAAAATAATAGACTGCATCAACCACTCACTTGAACATCTTCATGGAGTGCACCCGCAATGGCCTAATCAATCTCGGAAAACCATTACTACCTCAGCACGATTTTATGTGTTCATGAGAAGGTGTTCGGACTATAGGGGTTCGATGATTATGTGAAAACCGAATTCTCAGAAACCATCATTCCAGCTCGAAACAACGCGCTGACAGTGAGCCCAAAGGCAGATTGTTGTTGAGAGAGGAGAAGGAAAATGGATGGAGGAATATCCTCGACGGTCTGACTATTCTCATGTATCACACTCGCTCATTCATCTGACCGGCGAGAGAGCAGGGGGAATGGGGAGAAGTTGAGCCACACTGCGCTTCCTCGACTCAATCCTGGCGACAGTAGTGAGACAAGGAGACAACATCAGCCATCATTCCTGGACCTCGTGGAATTCTCTCGATTACGCGTGCTCTCTCGCTGACTTGCTGTAGATTCTCGAGGAATGGTCTGACTCTCAATGATCTCTCGTTGGCAGCACAGTGCGTGAGATCACGGAAAGTGAGGAGATCCCATCATTGAAGCGAGAAACCGTGGTCTGACTCTCTCGATTGCTAGTGCTCTCTCGTTCTTTCTGAATGTAGAATGTGAGACATGCTGATTCGGTGGTCTCGTGGATGGGTGATTTACTCTGGCGCGAGAAGAGACGTAGCTTTGCTGGTCGGCTGATACTGTTTCAGGGGGGTGAATCAATAGGGAGAGACACCGACGCCGAAACGGACAACAGTTTTTACAACTCTCCAATTTCGCCGGCATCCCTTCCATGCCCAACTAATCCACGTTTTTTTGTGCCCCATTCCTGGCCTATTAACCGACCCAGCAATTGAATTCGGAGCGCAATGCCTAAAGCGCGCGCCGAAATTGGAGGAGGAAAGAGAAAGGAGGAAAGGTTCAGTGGAAGGAATGGAGCAAGTGGAGGGAGAGGAAGAGGGTGAGACACCGCCCCGAAAAATAGTCTGAGAGAAGGGGCGCGGAAAGCAGTGCAATTCTCCACGACAGAGTGCGATCAGAGACTCCGCCCCCGTTTCAGGGGCCATTTCAGGGACCCTTTCCGAAGGGGCAAACCACATGTTATCCGAGGACCTCGTGCGTTTCGAAAGGTAGAGAGGTGAAATCGGAGAGTCGAAACTGCTCCGAAGGGTGAATTGGGTGATGCGCATACTAGATACGACTTCATTTCAGTACTCTCAGATGCGAGAGAGCAGGCGAAATGGAGAGACCGCGACCATCACTCCGTTTTGTAATACAAGGAGGCGCATCCGGAGCCGTGAGACTACTCTCGGGTTCCTCTGGACTATGGTAGGACTGAGTGTAGCCTACTCCGGTAGTAGAAAGTATCCAGTTGCTAGCTCCCGCTGTCTACTCTAAAATGAGCGTAAGGGTGATGTGTTCTCATAATTTTAGATTCCACACGGACAAATCTAGGTGAGCCCTACCTATTCCTGGCCATGTTATCCACGCGCACTACTCCACTCGAGAGTGGGTGTCTCCTCACGGAATTTCAGCTCCAAAACAAAATCTTCGAAGATTCACTACGACTTCGAAAGATGTTTTCATACATACATCACTAGTTCTCTACAGAACGCCCAGAAAACATTTCAGTCCGAAAAATTGAATTACGCGACTAGAGGAGGCATGGTTGCTAATTGGGTGAAGGAACCAGACTTGGGAGACAACAGAAGTCAGAGAGGCGGTTCCGTCATTGTGAGGACCGGAGATTAGGCAAAGTTCGACGTCGATCAATCATCATCAGCATGGTTTTCTAAATATCGGAAGACGAACCATAGCGTGAGATAAACATAAAAAGACAATGAGGCAGTACATCAATCATTCTGTAACCGAATAAGTAAGGAAGTTGGTGTTTGAGAACCAAGGAAGGAACCTTCGAGAAACACCAGACACCGCGACAAAGGCGCGAAGGTATTCGGGAAGAGGCCAATACAAAGTAAAGCTGAATGTTCGTTCCATAAGTTCATGGAATAATGAGGCTCCAAACGGGTGTTCTAGAACAAAAGGGTAGGAAGTTAGAGACATCGCTCCAAAAGGTTCGTCGCTACCCAGCCAATTCAGATTGTGAACTTTCGTTCCGTTCAGGACATAATGAGGCCTATGACTAGTAGAACAAAATTGTAGGAAGCAGCAGAGATCACAAGTCTCGTCGCTATTCAAGAGAAGAGCGGGGGAAGTCGTTGTGTCCTGTGTTTCTCACAATCTCCCTCTGTCTAACCGGCTCAAGAGGTCGCGGAATGTGGAGAGTCAGGCAATTGTTTCTCACACATCTGGGTACGATTAGCCATTGGACTGCTGGGCGGATTTAACATTCGAGCCACGTCTTCTTCATTCTGCACGCTTTCTAACCTTTCAGGCCGGTCAGAGAGTGCGCGAAAGAAAGAGTTTTCCAACTCTACAGCACTGCTTGGTGAGTCTGAGGCAGGCAAAGAACGCGTAAGACTGCCTAAACGAGGAAGTTTGCCCATACTGCCAAGGACCCTCGAAACAAGGAAACAATGATAAACCGCTCTAACTGAAGAGATAGCACGCCCAATCGAGAAACGATCTTTCTGGTCGGAGCCGCATCACGGGGCATTAGCGCGTCAATCAAAGCGAGGAAATAGAAAGAGGGGAATTAGCATGATCGTACTTGAGATTAGGGCGAGAAAAAGAGGGGATCTTCGAGATTCCGCCGCTAAAACGGCTGCAAATAAGGAAAATCAGACAAAAGTCTAAGGGTTCTTCCCTAGGAAAACAATCCAAATGCAATTTGCAGATGAAATCACATCTGCGGCGCTGACAACAAAGTTCACTCGAGATCTTTGAATGACATCTCCGCGCAATGCAGACAATTGAGTCAGACATCAAATGACAATGGAGTCACAACGGGCATTTGGACGCTTGAACTGATTGTGTTTCAGAGATTCGGTTTAGCAAATGAGAGTATGTCGCTTGCAATTAATCATGCGGTGCTAGTTTTCTGGAAAAAAGTCAGGAGAAAGGAAAAAGGGTGTTAGTTTTGTTTTGGAAAAATCTCGGAAAATGCTACATTTTTGAATTCCCGCCATTATCAATTTTCGGCAATAACTCCTTTCTTCATGAATCAGCTTCACAAAAATGAGGTATCTGTTTCTTTCCGACCGGCGATCTGCATCGCTACATATTTGCATAATGGTTGATTCAAGGGAAAGGAGATTTCACCGAAAGTTGATAAAGGCGTGAATTCAAAAATGTAGTTTTTTCCGAGATTTTTCCAAAAACAAACCATTTTTCACCATTTTTCATTTTTCCTGACTTTTTTCCAGAAAACTAACACCACATAAGACACAATGAATTTAAGAATAATTTACATCTGTCCAAGCGGTTAGGTCGAAAAGTCTTACGAGCAATCACGGAAGCGAATGCCGTGCTAGGACGCTTGTCTTGAATGAAATAAGCGCAGTGTCCTGAATCTGGACAACAAACAAGTGTCGGGAACAAGTGAGTTTCAGAAACCCATGAACTAGATGGACGAAGGATCTTCGCTGATATGCTTGAGTTCTCTTTGAATTATTAAATCATAATACAAGCGGAGAGAATGATCTCTGAATGCCCGACGTCTCTGCACAACCACAGACAATTGAGTAAGACGTCTCGCTGAGTGTGTCAGACAATCTTCTAAAGAGAATAAGTGACGCAGCGGCCATTCTCCTGTTTCTCTCCACTCCTTCTGTTCTCTCACAACCAGAAAAGCGAAAGAGCGAAGCGACTGAAGAATTCGCCATAGAATGATGCCTGATCTTTGAAGTCCTTTCAATGGGGCCCATAATCTCATGTTTCTCTCTCTACTGCGTTTCAAGACTATTCATAGGCCATGAATTCTGCGGAGAGCTCCCCTATTATTATTTCGCTCTATCGCCTCACCTCGTGAAAGGCACGAACGAGATTTATGGGAAGAATGGAAATTGCAAGCTTGGGAAAACTGAGCGGTCCCGTGAAAAATTGAATAGAAGGACGTACTGGTAGCAGACAAGAATAAAATATTCACGATGCGCTTCGAAAACAGTAATTGACCAGACAGGATACGCGAAAATAATAACTGAGGATCCGCCTAATTCCTCATTTCACCACCACGCTTCTTCCAGAAGGAACTGTTTTCGGGAGAGGCGACAGGGGATGGAAGGATGGAGGATTACTCTACTGCCCGTTTTCTCGTGGGTTAGACAGAGCGATGGAGCAGAGGGAATGAGGAGAGTGCGGGAAGGCGGCATGCAAAGGAATGAGGACCGAATACCGAGACAGTTCATTATCTGCAGCTTCTTCTTTCCAGTAGGCACAGTGAGATAACGACTAGGGAAAGGACTAGATCATCAGAGAGCCTATATTTAGCACGGAATTCGTGAACTTTTCAGCGAATTCAGTAAATAGGGATTGAAGACAGCAATGCATGAAAATACACTAATTACAACAATAAAACACCTGAAAGGTTCGCAGAATCTAATAATTCAGCGACAACTCAGCAAAGGCGCCTTCAAGACTCCATGAATGGGTAATAATAATGCTGCTGCAAGGAAAGAGACGAATGACCGACCTATTCCAGGCAATAGAATCCCTCTCTTTCTTCCCGTCTCTCAATTTCGCACGCTCTCTCACCAGTCAGACAGACGAGATTTGCAGGATAAATAGACGATTATCCAGCAACCTCTCACACAAACACTCGCTCGGCCCAAATTGAATGGCTCAGTTGGTTAGACTCCTTCTCTCGGC
>LS501034.1:225924-236869 GCA_900490845.1 Pristionchus japonicus | reverse complement strand
TTAAGATCAAAGTCTGAAGATTCGAAAATGTCTAATGATTTCTGGGGACATGGTTTTGAATAAAATCAACCATTCTATCTTGTTTGAGCCCAGTTCTTCAGTCCACATCTGTACAACCGAACAGATCTTTGGTCCCAGCATGTGTTCATGTATCCTTTCCCCAGTCTATTTCCATTCATCCCGGATTTCCACCCCCGGTGGCCATTGTTTTCTGACATTTCCATTTCGTGATGATGTCTATTCAACACTCTTTCTGCTTTCCCTAACTGGCGAAAGAGTGCGCAAAGTGGAGAGATTCGGGCTATTCCGAGCTGGTGCATTGGGGCCAGTGGAAATACGTAGAAGGCGTCACATATATAGCCCAGCTGAGTTCGTTCGCACACACAAAATTCGGTCGATGGTCGGTTGTGCACAAAATAGCACCGGAAGACGGAATTTGACATTTCTATTCACAGCGCATTAATCCACCAAACGTTCGGGACGCACGTACGCAATTGCGTCAGATTTCATGCACCGATAGGCCTGGAAGGGAACGTAGTGCACTACTGCCGGACTGTTCCTGGGCACACATTTCCGTCTGCTAATAGTTTCCATTTCCGCCAACTACAATATTGGTACTGTAGATTCGCATCATCATCTGAGCGTTAACGCCTGACGACATGAAACATCTCACATGAATAAATTATTATTATAATTAATTATGTAGATATGCAACTTTCATCTGTAATCTTCTGTAGTCGGATACGTCTCTCTTACGGATTTTCTCAGAGCTACTGTATCCAATGCTTTCACGAGTTTCTAATCTCCACGATCTCAAAACATTGTGATTTTTGTTGTTGATTTTGTTGTTGCTTATAATTGTTAACTAATGATTTCCAGACACGTAGGCAAGACATCTGTGACAGAGCTGTGCGAACCCGCTCCGTTTCTCACAATGTTTGATTTCTAATTCTGAGCGTATTTATCTGATGTAGCGAAATTATTATTAACCACTGTTCCTACTACCGTTCTAAAGCGCCAATGCGGTCTTTGTGAGTGATCGTAGCGCTAGGCAGATACTGTAGTTAGTTGAAAATATTGAGGGAGAAGTGCAAACTTCCGAAGATCTATTGCACCAATATCGATGTGATCGTTTGCATTGTATCAAATCGTTGCGTGAATCATTGCGAAGGAATCGTAGCGCTACTTCAGGAACAATAGAATTGTACTGAGACAAGTCGTACCCGAGAAGCGGATACAATCAGCAACAATAGATGAATAGGAGTGCAATGCGGAAGAGCTGTACTCTCGCATGCGGCCAAAATTGTAGCGCGAGACAGACACCGTAGCAAGCGCAAATTACTAACCAGGATGAATTTTGCAGCAGATAGTGACAATTCTAAGCTAATTTCAGTAGGAAATTTGAGGAACTGAGGATTGAAAAACGTTGAAAAGTTCTCACCATCCTCTCAATCGGTGTTTCCTCCTGGTTCGGGTTGCCGTAAGATTGGAGGTCGCCCCAGCCTAGAAATAATTAGTTAATTAGCATAAATAGCTAGTTAATTATGCTAGTTACGCTAATTAGTACAAATTCCTCACCAAGATCATCGACCATCAGCACGACGAGATTGGGGTTCTCGGGCGAGGCCCGCTCGGGGGCGCAGTATTCCTGCAAGGAAGGATACAGTAATCCTACAGTATGCTACCGTAACCCGAGTCCCAAATGTTCCTACAGTTTTCTGCTGCATTGGGTACTGCAACGATAGTTACAGTAACCCTTCTGTAATGCAACAGTATGATGAAACCTACAGTAATCCTACAGCACCCATCTACCGTACCTTCGCCAGCATCCCTGAGACCATTGTGAAGAGTAGCATCACGTATCGGAACCGCATCCTCGGCTCCATTTCGAAGATTGAGACTGAAAGTGAGAGCTGCTGCCTGATCACACCTCTATTTATGCTGCGAGTGGAGGAGGAGCTTCGGGGAGAGGGGGCGGGACTTAGCGTTGAGCAACGAAGAGAAGCTGGCGGAAATGTCTCTTGATTCTACATGCTTTCTAGGAGTACCGACCGATGAGAGGTAAAGGAGAACGGAGCTACATTTTGGGCATTTGCCAGCACAAGAATCGGTGCTCACCGTAAGTTCTTATCAGGGTGTATTGGACAAATATTGCGGTTTACCGGGCAAATTGGAAGCGTGAACATGCAAAGCAAGAAAATCGAAAGCGAACTGAGGAAGTGAAAGGATAATTGCGTACGGGAACTATCATATCGGTGCATAGATCCTGGACAAAATGATGCGTTAATTTCTGATCAGTGAGAAACCGGGGGAATGGTGAAACTCTATTCGTCCCTAACGCGCAAAGGTCAGACTAATGAAAGAGAAGGGAATTGGAGAGAGTCAGAGCACTGATCGAAGTGTTCCCTTTCTCGGTTCCGCGTGTGCTCTTATACTTTCCTCGCCACTCCTTTTTTCTCAGTTCCCTAATGGGAATGTAACTAGATGTTGCTAAGAAATGTGACGATTACTAAGGTTATGCAACATTATGCTTTGGATGAAAAACGACTGGTTAGTATGGGGTTGCCTAAACTGATGAATCATGATTCGAAAATGCATTCTTTCGAAAGTTTCTCAAGAGCTGCACCATTCAAAGAATCATTCGTCAAAAAGTATTCCTTCGTTCGTTTCGCATTAGGCAATGAACTATATCTAAAATAGCGTTCCGGTCGGATAAATACCTGTCGTAAAGCATCAGTCATCGGTCATGTGCTTCTACACATGGCAAAAGATAATGCCGACTACACCCACACCCTAATTAGTGAAATAATTCTTCGAGAAGATGATGATAATGATGACAAGGTACAACTTATTCCCCTGAGAATCACCTTTCCGGTCCATCACAACACAGCAAAAATCATACAGGCAATGCTTCCGCGGGCAAAGTCCACTTTGGTATTTCGCAGGGTGATGCAAGGAAAATAGACGACGATTGAGGATCATTTGAGCGGCGAAAAGACCAACAGTGCCCTCCAGTCTAGGCTTGGCTGGCCACAAACCATCCGTCTGTCGGAGAAAACTATCAAATTCCTTGCCCGAGGTGTCTCTCAGTTTGCAATGCTCTTTTATCAATTAGATAGAGCAATAGAGTGCTATGATTTGAGAGCCTCGGGGATTGCACGCTCCAGGCATCAAATTGATAAGGGAAGGGTACATTCCTATATTTGTGCTCTCCGAAGAGTCTCTTCCCTCACTAAGAGACCAAGAAACACGGGGGAGGAACGTGCACTCTAGTCTCTTCTTTTACCTTGTTTCTGGCTAATCAAACGAGCGAGAGAGCAGGAGAAATGGGGAGAGTCAGATCAGTCCCAATGCACCAATGCGCCAGCACACAAACGCACGTTGTAGGGTACGAAAGTCGTGAACTTTAAAGTTGGACCCGAGTTCGACCCTTCAGAGCGGCAAGAGTTGAAATGCTTGGCAGAGAACAGTTGCGAAACCGTTCGGGTGATCGATGAACAACTTTTTAGCCGGGAAGAAAGTTCCGGCACCGAAATAGCCCCAAACTGGAGACTTTGACGTGCGCCCGGAAAACTTCATCCAAAATGTTTACTGCAAACCCTCAATTTACTAGAGTTGTTGGTGTTTGAGATCTTCATCCAAATATAGGGGTGAAACACAAGTCAAGCATAACATTGCTGTGTAGTGTCTGATGCAGGGCGATTGTAGTCCTATCTAATGCATCATTGACCTCCCTCTTCTTCTCTTCGATAGATCAATGATCCGCGTCTCTCGATTTCGCACGCACTCTCGGCCATTGGAGTCGAGGAAAAGCAAGCATCTTGCATCGACAATACGCGTAGATCAGATTCACCCCTGGGGCATCAAATGATCAAGCACGTTTCAGGGGAATTCACTGTTTGCAAGAATGGCTATTTCCTCCAGTGACGCAAAACGGAACAAACAACTTTTAGAGTGATGAAAAACAAAGAAAAGTATGCTTATCAATAATGAATTGTGGTATTATTATTAGAGCCGTTGATCAAAAAACACCGGCCAGTCAGCATTTTTTTATCCTTTGGTCTGTTTAGCGCAGGTGGCAGATTGCGCTAATGAGGCGCACGGGTTGGTACGATATTCTGAACCTCTTTCAGAGATCTCGAATCAACAGATCTCTGATAACTCGTTGATACGGCAGAAATCACGACCCTCGAAGCCTTGCAACATTTAGTGAGTGAAAACATCACGCTCGTGCTTCCCGTTCTCTGTACGATGTCGCAAGCCAGACAACGCACAGCGTTCTGACCCAAGATATTCAAAACGAGCGAGGACAGGGATACCTACTCTCCCTCATCCTTGCAGTTCGATTCATGCAAATCGCTCACCGATGTCTGTCGAGACAGATCGCTGTGAACGCCAATGCAATCTGGAGACAAGGGAATAATCCCCGATCATCAATCATTAGTATATTTGCAGCAGAAAAAACAGCAGACAGCTGCATAACAGACATGCAAAAGTCACGCAAATGAAAGAAAAATGGAAGAATTCTATCCATCAGGAAATGAATCAGCAAAAAACAGAAAGGAAATAAATCAGCTTACGATTCCACTATTTGCATAATAGAAATGGCAACAATATCAAGCAGAGAAGAGAGCTCGCCTTGTTGATCCTACGTACATTGTATGAATAAAGTTCTAATATACGAAATGTGGTTCTCATCCGACCTAGTTCCACGAAAAGTAGTATCAGAAGTAGTATCTCATTAATGACCCCGCTCGTCATCCGCATTTGCAACGTCAACAATAGCTATGCAAAAAATAACCATGCAAACATCACGAAACAGCATCCGCTGGGGTCTCTAGAGTGGCTGACGACAGAATATCTTTAGCTAGGGATATAGATATTGTTTATGCAAATTTTGTTAATCGTACCTTGGCCATACTTGCTTCGCAACATGTGCACTCACAAGGCAATGAGCGTGATGTTTCGATAGACTGTGTGGGACGGGTAAACACACCGTTATTACGATTCCGTTTTTCGCGTATCAACCTCTGCAGAGAAGTAATCACTTTACGGATAGGGATTGGAGAAAAAGATGGAAAGCGAATCAGGGATCATCCCTACTTGTGCAAGATGTGGACACAATCTCACTACGATTGAGAATTCCCGGTGCAATTCCAGAAGTCAAAGATCTTTCCAAGAGACTGTGCGTGAGATGTCTATTACTTCTGCTTGCTGAACTTCCGTCTAGGGAAATATTCATTATCAATAAGATTGTTTCCCAGGAAGTTCAGCATAATAATTGTCACAATGATTGATAATATTTCAAATGAGCACGGATTTCCCAGAAAGATCAGTTCTCTAATAGCCAATTCATCATTGTACAGTGCAAGCGAGGCATTTGAGAACTCTAAGAGACCACTCGAACTCCAGAGGTTTTATTGGAACGCTAAGTGTGTGCAAGTTTTACAACTCAAGGTATCAGAGGATCAAAAATCGGATAAACAGTTTCGAAAGTCACAAAAGATTGGTGGTCGCTGATACCTTAGGTAAGGGATCGCCAGACACGCCGATTAGGCCAGGTTTGTTGAGTTTCAGGTAGCAAAATTGCAGGTTTCGAGCCTACAATTTCTTTTCTGTAGCCGATTTTCGATTCTCTGCTGATAAGCTGGGAGCGGTTTCGCTGCGAGACGGAACTAGTTTCAGCTGCAGAGATTACTGTAATGACGTAAACGATATCAATATCGAAATTAAAACTGTACGAAAAACACTGCAAAATAAATCAGGAGGAAAAGCCGCGGAAGCATCACTTTGATTTTCGGCGGCAGTTCCTTGTTTAGATCGAAGAGCGAGAAATTCAGCAGGGAGTCGAGTCAAACGTCAGAAAGAAGCTTTCGGATATACGTCACGGTCAAGTTACTGTGAATGCTAGACGAAAATGGAACTACAAGAATTGGTCAGACAACGATCAAATTATGATGTCAAATGCTATTTGAACCAGCAATAAGCAAAGAACACGCATGCGAGTCATACAGCCCAGTATATTCCCAGCGTGAAAAAACTGAGAAACAGACCACCCACTTCCGTAAAAATCCTCCTTGCATATTCAATAGCGCACCAAACATTTGCGCACAGCTGAGTAGTGCGGGAGTATGATAGCATCTCCTATGATCTTCGAGCTCTAGCGGGGTCGAAAAGCCTTGGACGAAGGTAAACATGTGCTGCGCCTGGATTCAGAATAACACTATTTCAAGATTCTGCCATCACTCGCAACTGAGGTATGATAGAAGCTCGCAATCTTAGAGCTCTCATGGGGGTCGAAGAGCATTAGACGAGGATAAACGCACGCTAGGAGTGAGATGTTGAGGGTCTTCTGTTTCTAAGAAAGCGCACGTACAACAGTACAAGATTCGGAATCAAAATGCGAGAAATTTAACAAGTAGTTCTATGCGCATGGCAGCATAGAATTCCAAGAAAACTGCTTAGAGAACTGACACATTCTGCCTTCTACTAGCACTCGATTGCCTTTTAGATAAAACAAAGGCGAACAAAACAGTGACGATTTGGGTCAATGCTACCCAGATATATTCGCACCTGCTTACCTTATTCATTGCCTTTACCCCAACCCGCAATCGCTCTTTCTTGCCGCGCACTTCAGTACTACATCTCCGTTATACCTTCTGATTCCATTTCTTTCACGTCATTTCCAATTCACTTCCCTCTATTCGTATTTCTGAACGACCAAAGCTCAAAAATACACTCTTTATTACATTAGACAATAATGCATTAGCAAGTAGACGGTGTGAGTAGTGGAAAAGGGGGCGCTAAAACGTTTTCTCGAAGCGGTAAAACTGGGGTCGATCTTTTACGAATATGAGTGGGATGTGAAACCCATTGATCACCGTGTGTAAATAGTACAGGGTAGAGTACGGGGAAGACTGAATGTACAGTACATATTTGGATTGCTAGAACTCAAAATGCAGGGGCATGCGCGCTTTGATCGTGTCCTAAACGGGTAATACTGGGGATGGGAAATGCAGGGGTGAAACCAGAAAGCGAGAGCGGGGGTTCGACTAGGAAAGTAGGAGAAGATGAGACGGGAATTCAATCACAATAGAGTCGATCGTTCGAATTCGATGGGACGGAGAGATAATTAGCAGGCGAAACACTAATCACTGATTTAAGGGGATAATTACACTTAATTATGCCGAAAGGGGGACTCGATATCACATTGGGGAACGAAGAAAATGGTTTGGAAGGCTACTTGCAAGGAGGAAATATGTGCACTGGTGAAAAGGAAGATAGAGCTACGAATAATAATCATTATGCGATCGATTGTCCGCTGGGGCCTCAGACTACGGTAGTACAAGTCACGAGGCCACAGCTGATGATGCAACAACAGGGGGTGAAGTGGGGTGCGTGTGGTGTGGTGTGTGCGGGGCGACGTTTACTAAACGTCGCTCACGATCTGCGGAAGAAGGACCAGTCCGTGGGGATGTACGAGTAGAGTCGCTGCGAGAGCGAGCCGGACGAGTCGGTTGAGGGCGTGGGCGAGGGGGTTTCTGCAAAGAATCAGAGATCAAAAATACATTCAAAATCTCCCCATTCGTAGGTAACTCCAAATGGAGTACACTTCTTTGCTTTACAAGTTCGCAAAAACAAGAATCAGAAGCAACTCCTTCATTTTCCGTAAATATTTGAGTTTCATCCACTTCATGAAAGACAAATGCCGTAAAAGGTTCTGATAAATCTGCATTTCTTTCGCGAAAAATATGTAAAAATCAAAACAAAGCAATCAAAACAACAGCAACCCGCACCTTTGTTGTTGTTGCGTGCATCGGGAGTGGCGGACGATCGACCGGCGCACCGTCAGCTCGGATCTGAAGATTCAGAATTATTTGACCCGGAGTAATTAGAGTTTCAGACTTCCTTCAAGGCTTTATCGATAGCGCTTAATTTTGATTCTGCCTTCTTTTTGTTCACAATATTCGCAAAATCGTGGCCCTGTCGAATGCCTCCACCATTTTACAAAAATTGCGTCCAACACCTACCGTATCTCATCGTAAACCCCTCACCCCACTGTTCTCAAGTCGGGCTCGGATGGAAAAATCTCACGGTCGTCATCTACTATACCGTACGCTACCGTATCCTCCTACCGTACCTCTGCTGTCCTCCGCGGGGGCGGGGATCTCGAGTATCTCCGGGTGCAGGGTGATCACGCGCATGAGGATGCCGTTGATGTACTGCTTCAGCTTGAAGTTGCACACCTCCTGCTCGCGGAGCGCCTTCAGGAGCTGCAATGAGGGTGAATTTTTGAAATGTGAGTTGGTTCAGAAAAGACTACGCGCAATGATTATTTTTCATTCCATCGCCCATAAAAGCGGGATCAAATGAATCTCCGAGCACATGAATAAACGAAGTCACTGAAACTCGTATCACCCAGCCCATGGACAACTTTTACACAAAAAAAACGATTGAATACAAGGGCTTATTACTAGGTTCTCACCTCGGTCGTTCCCTTGCCGCTCAGTTCATCAGCCAGTGAAGTGCCGGCGCCGTCCTCGAGCAGCGAGCGGCCGCGTTCAAGCGAGTCGTGCAGGAGTTGGGCCTGAGAATGGACATATTACGGCATCGTCTCACATTTCCTCGGTAATCACATTATTCATTCCGTTATGTATTTGTGTTTATTAAAGACCATCTTACTCGACCACTAAACATTTTCTGCGAGCTCAGGCCAAATCTGTTCTTTGCAGCGCGAATCAACCAACACTTTCACCATAACTTACACGACGTTGCCGTCTTCTTCAGGACTGCTAACCACTAGAGTATCACTCACACTAAATCGATCTTTGATCTCTCCCACATACCTGCAACTCCTCGTTCTCCTTCCGCATCCGCCTGCACTCCTCGCGCATCCGCGCCGCTTCCTCTTCCGCCGCGGACAGCTGCTCAGCGACGCTCGTCTGCCGCGGGAAGTGCTGCGACAGCTCGTGTGTCTGTCTGCAATTACATTAATTAGTTAAATAAAATATGAATTAATTACGTTGCCTTACAGTAACACTTCATCAAGTCCGAGCTACCATATGCCTGCCGTATCCTCAAGCTACCGTACTCCTACAGGCATTCGCTACCGCAACTCGAAAACCGTACCTGCTCAGCTCCTCCATCAGCTCGTTGGACGAGTCCATGTCCTGCTGCGCCGTCTCTTTGTATCTACAATTGATTAATTAATGGTATGTGATGGTTTATTTATAATCATTTCCACGGTTCACTACAATCGCATCGTTCACGCTCACTACCCACGTCTAACGAAGACTCGCTGGAACTCAAATCACGCACGAATAAATTGCATTCCACAAATCGAAGTCTACGCCAGTGAATCTACAAATCGCACACCAGCTAGATTTCGAATTCAACACTAACAAATATGCATGAGCACGCCTATTGCCACGTTGAGATCTGGTGATTTTATCCTAATAATCGTCAAAAAATTCACGGACCGTCTGAACTCCCTCTCCAGCTCCGCCCTCAGCTGCTCCGATTCCTCCTTTTCCATCTCGCACTCCGCCAGCTTGTCGGTTAGCTTCTCCATCTCTTTCTGCAATGAAATTGTTGATATTTGGGCGTGATTAAGGTTTCTAATAATTTGAACATGTCCGTAACCAAGTTTACTAACAGGTCACAGTTTAATGCTCCCAGTAAACCGTAAGAAGAACACATTTGGGGCTAGAATCAATCACAGATCCATAGATCGTTGAAATCATTACCTAATTAGACAAATAGCGGACTAGATAATAGCTCTTCGATGGATCGATACTAGTTCCTAGTGTTACTATTAGCAGAGCAATATCAAAGTACTCCTGGGAGTTTCCGTCAGCCTACCCAATGTACTGCTAGAAGGCAATATTAGCAAGATGCAAAGTTCCTCTTCCTCCAAATTCTTTTTGAACTCACCCGCATCTTCTCGATCACTCCGTCCTGCTTCTCCTTCTCCGCGCGCATCTGGATGATGTCCTTCTCCAGCACCTGATGGAGGGGAGTGGATTAGGAGGTATTGCATCATAATTATTTATTTTTAAGAAGGGGCTCTGCAGATGATCGGAACCCACTGGAATTTAGGAAACAAATGCAAACTGCGAAAGTCCAGACAACCTAGCGCAGCCTCAAACAAAGTTGCAAACACATCCGTATTTCTTTCATGTTCAGTATAATATTCCCCACGCTGTCTGCGAGATATCACGTCCAGCTCGAAGTTTGAGAATACATGTTGCATGTGAAACTTGTTTCAAACGTTCTTGCGAGTCCTTCTTCCCTAACCATCAAACGCTGGATTACCTGATACTTCAAACTGGCGCTCTCGATCTCCAGCTGCTTCTCCCTCTCGCAGCGGCCGATCATCTCGCGGTGGCGCGTCCGCTCCTCCTCCAGGCGCTCGGTCAGACTAGAAAATGGGAATGATGTGGGTTGGACATCTCACGGTGTTTCACTAGTCCCACTTATTCAAAATTGCTCGAAAATTCGTTGATTTCTTTGACTTCTGCTGTGGAAAAAATACAAGATTCCCCATTGATTTTTTTGTTTTTATAGAGCTAGAGTGAGCGAAATCGAGAAAGCACTCCACCTCAACAGTTAGTCTTTGACCTCTAAACTGACTGATTCTCCTCGGTGACCATGCCGTGGACCTTCATCATGTTCATTCTAGGTTTCACTACTTCTGCTTATCGTCACTGGTTCGATCTAGATTTGATACGCGCAGAGGTTCGATTGAAAAAAAATCACAATCAAACTATTTCACAAAATCGATAGTTTAAATCTCATCTTTGATCTCTAAACATCCTCACCGACTCTCCGTCGCCATGCCCTGCTCCTCCATCATCTTTACAGGGCCGCATTAAGGCTAACACATCCCTTACTCTATCTCTCTCTAACCCGGCGCGTCTACAGCGCACCGATTCCCTAAGGGTAA
>LS501034.1:202546-225824 GCA_900490845.1 Pristionchus japonicus | reverse complement strand
AATTTGAGGCGCCCTGTGCGGACGCACGGGTACCCGCCGCGTCCCTCCCTTCAAGAGTCGATGCACTCGAGACGCGACGGGTATGGCCCCCGATTTTGGGACCATGACCCCCTATTCATGGGGTGCGCAGTGACGGGCATGTTTTCATGCCCGTCACTGCGCAAAAAGGTCACTCGCCGCCAGCCCTGGACAGGTATGAGGGTAACTTCAGAGAAAGTACCACCAACCGACTCTCCGTCGCCATGCCCTGCTCCTCCATCATGTGCAGGCGCTCGTTGAGGCGCGCGTTCTCCGTCTTCAGGCGGCCTGCAGCAGGGAGATTGGTAATTTGTTTAAAATATGTAATATTTTGACATTATTTTGTTAAAGTGCCAAAGGTGTTCCCATTACAATCCAACGGAAATGTTAGAACAAATGCAATCGGTGAAACTTGAAACTTTACCTTGTTTCTGTGGGATATCGTATATTGAAAATTTAAAAAAACTCACTCCTCTCATCGATCGACATCGACCGCGAGTCCTCCATATCCGTCAGCTTCTTCGAGAGAGAAGACACCTGTAATTAATTACCTAAAGCAATCTTCGATATGTGTCTGACATCAACTCTATCTGTACATTACTCTTGTTATTGATTCAGAGCCCTCCCTAATGTTCCCTTCTCCTCACCCACACCCCCACACATTCACTACATCACAACGTTTCTCATCCTTTCAACAATTGCTTTCATTGGATTTCGCAAGTGTTCCGTTGTGAATGGAAGAAACATCGATAAAAAAGGTCTATTCAAGAGTAACCAAGTCAGCAACATATAGCAGATTTAGCCAAACAACTAACGTTAGAAAGGAATTCAATTCAAGATTGCGCTTTTTCGAATGCGCAGAATACTTTGAAATACACTCACTCAATCTCAGTTTCACAGGTTCATTATTAGCATACTTCCCCGCTTCATATAGTGGGTCCAAGATGAACGCAGGAACAAAATTGAGTAGTTTAGCAAAATTAGCCTAATTAACAATAAGCCGTTCATTAACAACCAATCTCTCACCTTGGTGGACAAATAATTGATGTCGTTGTGGGCCGAGGACGGATCCCCATCCTCGCCCATTCCTAATCTCCCTAACTAACCACATTTTACCGCCTAATGAGTCGTAGTAATCACTGACTTGGCAGGTAGTTCGTTCCTACATTGATGAGCAGTTAAGAGATCAAAGACCAACCTGGGTGGACAGATAATTAATGTCGTTGTGGGCCGAGGACGGCTCCCCGTCGGAGAACGAGATCAGCTCCGTGTCGGGTTCGGAGGAGCCGAACGAGCCTCTGCAAATGTCGGGAGGTGATAATCAATCATGAAAAAGAACGCTCTCAGCATTAGAATGAGCGTGTTTCTGTTTCAGAGGTCGATCAAACACAGTGCTCTCGCAATTCCAACGGTATCTTCACGATTTGAAAGCGAACAAAACACTAAAAATCACTTCTCTTCTACAGACCGGTTCCTAACTAACAGTTTCAGAAAAAAAGTCTCCATGAATCAATCCACGCGAGTGCTCACAAGCTCCTCCGGTTCAACCTTATTTCCCACTGTCACTGACGTGAACCGACGACTAACGTTTCAACGAAACTTCAACCCCTGACCTCCTCGAGTGCCCACTGCCCCCTCCAGTCAGTCCGTGGTACAGCCGCTCCCTCTCACTTCACCTAGCCTCCTAGACCACAAACAAACTCATCCAAGACAGTCATTTTCCCCACCACTTCGTGGTTTCAACGAAACAACAAGACTCATACCTCCGCGAGTGCCCGCTGCCCCCGCCCGTCCGTCCGTGGTACAGCCGCGAGGCGACGGAGGCTGAACTCCCGCCGCTCGAGCCGTTCAACCTCATCGACGGAGACGACGATGAGTCCTGCAGGGAAGGAATTTATTAGGGTTACGGTAGAATCACGTTTATCGATCGAGATACTTCAAAATACATATCGTATGTTATTTGAGTTTCGCACATTTTCTAAAAGATTAGCGAAAAGCAACAATTTAATAACATCTCGGTTTGCCTTATTCCAAACTATAAATCCTCCAACCAGGAACTACAGTCTGCAACAAAGGGAGGGAGCGGATGGGGATGCGCCAATACAGAGAGAGATGATATCGGATAGGCGAGTGTGGATGTACGGGAAACAGTGGGGAAGCGAGGCAGGGGAAGAGGCGTCGTCTCTCTATTCTGCACGCAATTTCGCCTGTCAGACATGCTGAGAGAGTGTGCAAAATCAATAGATTCAGGCTCTTCCTCTGGCGGTACAGAGGAAGAGAGAGAGGGCTCGAGTTTCCTCATGTATTCACGCCGAGTTTGGAGGGGTGGAAGAGGGGGTGGAGGAGTCTCTCTCGATACCGCCTGATCTCTCATCGGTAAGATCGAGTGGTGGAGGTCCACCTTCTAGGCATACATTGAGTGTCAATTGGGACGAGGGGAAGTGAGCCTGTCAGGGAGGGAAGAGATTTCGTTTACCCGAGTGAGGGCGAGCTTCATGGAGTAGAAAGGGCGCTCGTACCTTAGAGCTAAGCGTGACCAAACCTTACTTTAGATAACGAGGTCTGGTCCAGGTAAAAAGATTTAAGTTTCAAGTTCTCTAGAAGGGGTTCAAAAAGCGCAGAAAGCAATACATCCAAGCCTCAGAATGATACAATCTGTGATCATACGCTGGATTATCTCCGCCTAGGCTTGTGAATAGAAAGCATACGCAGATGGGAACTACTGTTCAATCCGACTAGTAAGGAAGACCAAGAAAGCGCGAGGATCTAGTAAATTTCTCGAACAAGGTCGCGTCTTTGCCTACATTCGGCGCGCACGAGTTATAATTGCCGGGAGGGGAAAGAGAGGAGGGAGAGGCGAAAGATGATTGAAGTCATTCATTCACCCTAGGACAGGTGAACTGACGAGTGGAAGGAGAGACAAGAAAAACGGAAGGAACAGAAGAAGGAGAGGCGGAAACTAGACCGGGATCGGGTGTCACTTCGATTCGCACGATAACTTGACAGTTAATTCACCATTCAATCGACTGAAGCAATGACAAAGCCTCACTAACCCACAGCTTGGCGGTTGGTGGAGTTCCGTTTCCCGCTCGGGCAATTATCCGCTTTCGCGTTGGATCAGACAACAATTAGGAGTGGATCGAGAAGTGTTCCGTTGCAAACTTCGAGAAGAGTCGGCGGTAACAACTAATCGAAGGAGAAATATGAGGAAAGAAGAGAGGAGAAGAGACGAAGAGGAGGGAGAGGGTTACTAGGGGCAACGAAAATTCCCTCTCCTCGCGATATGCTCTTGCTTGGAGAAATGTCGTTACCCTATCGTGGGAACGAGGGATTGAAAGCACCTCGATTCAATTTCAAGAAAATGTCTGGGATTGGAAAATATCAAACCCTTCATTAGAAATGAATGCCACACAACGGTAGAACCCAGAGACAATGGCAACACCAACAGCTCAAGAGTAACTAAACCTCGTAGGAAAAGCTGCTCCGGTTATGAGCGCAAATAGAACGGCCACAGTGAGTCACAGTCAACTGCAGTAACGGGGATCACGGAAAGCGCACAGGATACAATCGAGAGACCTCTCAGCTAGGGGTGACTCATTCATCCAGAGAAGTTGCGCCTTTCAGAGAACGATAAACTCCAACTCTATCATTCGCCAGCCTATGAATAATGCATTCCTTCGCAGTTCGGAAAGATAATCGCTCAAAAATGCACTGAACCTTCAGGATGACTAACTCGATCGCACAGTTGGAATCTCAGAGAAGGAAAACAAGGAAACCCTCAATGTCAGAGATATCCCATTTCCCGGATGACTAATGCGTATCCCCGGTTTCTTCCTTGTGTCGACACCCTCGCCGTTGTTGGAGGAGAAAAGCGATCGTCGTATTTGCCTGTTCAAACCGTGTGGTCCCCCCATGTATGAACGGATTGGCTAGAGACTGCGTTGTTTGAGGAGATCAAGCATAGATGAACGACAAGCTAGAGACTGTGCAAGACGAAGAGAGCGCGTAGACTGAGGACGAGAGACTGCGCGATTCGAGGAGAGCAGGCGCAGAAACAGAGATCAGATGCAGAGAGGGAAGGCACAGACATCCAGTGCCTCCAAATAGAGAGCATCGTCCAACAAGAGGTGACTGGATTTTCGAGGAAATACCATGGAGAAATAGCATTGAAAGGTGAAGGAAAATAAGTTTGTTGCGCCAAGTTGCGTGATTCAACAGTCAATATGAATCATTGAGGGGCAGTTCAAGCAAAGGGAAAAGGAATCTATCATGGGGGTAGGGTTGAGGTAACAAAAGGGGTGAGAATTGGGACAAATCTCTCCATTCCGAACGGTCTCTTTACGGATAAAGATACGAGAGATTGTTCGACTTGAGAACTGTTACTTCTCTACGGTTCAACTCTAGTGAGAATAAATGAAACTGGAGGAACTCTCTCCATTTTTCACAATCTCTCACCATCCTCAGAAACTCGAGAGTTACCTACTCTATTCAAAAGGAGTAGCGAAGAAGAAAAGAAGAGCGAAAATGGGGGAGTGGGTGAATGAACAAAAGCTGAATTGGAAGGGTAGCCGCCACTCCTCCACCTCTTCCCTTCATTATGCATTCGAGCGAGCGCAAATATAGTCAGTGGAAAAGCGACGCGCACCCCAGGTGACTCCTTTTAGTACTATTATGGCATTATTATCACGTAATCGTTATAATAATGCAAAAAATAATGATCACGTGGTAAAAAATGCGCCAAAACATCAATAAATTCATTACATGGGCGTTTCCTGACTCATGATCATCCCAAAAAATGATAAGAAGGCGATAAAAAAGGGCGGACATATTTCGCCACAGCCGCAATGCACGTGGATTCGCCTGTCTATCACGATTCATCTCTCCCTCTCTTTGCGCCCTCCCAAATCCGCTGAATCCCTCTCCATCATCACAGAGCTGTTCAAACAATCCGCAATCACGATATATTATCTCTCAGAAACAAAAACAAAAAATCTTGCAGCCCTTGTCAGCAGAAAGACATGTTGGGATACGGTTCTGATACTTTTCTGCGCGATTGACTATATGGCCAATCTAGTACATTATAATCTCGCATCTCCCGAATCCCTTCATCATCGCAAAAGCTGCTCAAACAATCCCGAATCAGCAGACACTTGTTGGATCGACGTACATAGAAAATTCTCAACAACGAGGGAGAGGAAAACAAGGAGCAAAGCCAATACAGCGCGAGTGCAACATAGCCGGTAGTTTTCTCGCCTCTCAAGTAGTAAAGGGAATTCACGGGCGGAAATTGGCGCCATCACCCGCCTTCTGAACCCGGAACTCGCGGAATCTTGTTCAATGGAGGTGATTCCGACAACAATTCTCCAGGAATTTGGCATCTCGATCGACAGGAATTTCGCAATAACAACAGTGAGAAACGGGTGGAGCGAATCGCGGTTCACTGTGGGTAAACACAAGTGTGTGAAGGTGAATGGAGTGATGTAGAGCGGGAGACCGAGTGGTGTTCAATGATCTCGAGAACCGCCTTTGCAATCTCTTGCAATTCCTAGATCACCGTTCTTACGAAATGATGCTGAACAACAGTGAATCCTTTTAGACAAAGAGACAGAAAGGCGTTCAGACAATGACCGAGGAGATAAATCTTTTGCTTGGTGCGAAAGAAACCGTTAGTTCAGAGATCCTGGAATAGGATGCTGAACTATCTCCAAGGGTGAATCCTATTAGAGAAAGAAGGGCTGCTAAGCATCACTTTTTGCCGCATGGAGTGAACAAACGGAGAAGGATGAAGAGGGTGGTGTGTCAAACGCTCGAGAGGCCGCAAAAACTTGTTATTTTCGAGGCTTTTCCCGCATAAATCGCTAACTAAGAACGGCGCATGACTTGCTCACACGCAGTAGGGGTAAAATGAGGCGCAAACAACTCACTCACAGGTGAACAACTCGGAAACTGGTCTAATATGACTGGGACTAGGAAGGGTAGGGGCATTACGAAACCGAGAAACTCCATCACTCTGAATCGTCGGGAGTTTATAAATAAAGTTCAGCTGGGCACATAACCGCTAAAAGTAGATCGCAAAAAAACAGCTGCATAGCGTTCAAAATCGCTCAACAAATAACAAAAAATGAAATATCTCGAGAGTTCGACTACTGCAATATCCTACCTTCCCATTTCCTCTCGATACTTCGCTAATCGAACCCGGTGTGCGGATTTACACGCATGGCCGAGCAATTCGCATTTCCCCGCCGCTTCAGTTTTAGGGGAGCTAGCGGAAGGGATGGGGCCGTATAGTGGGATTGAGGGATTGGGAAGCCGGATAAACCGTGTGCACGAGATCAACGGCAGTAGGACAAATAACTGAGAGAAAACAACGATATCAGTGATAAGGGAAGATATCTGACAAAATTTGGTCCAAAAGATGCTGGGGAAACCCGGAAAAATCAAAGATATGCGACAAACACGCATAAACCTCAAGAGACAAGCGAGAAGTTATGACCTGCTGGGGTTTTGAGAGAGTCGCCCAACTCCCAGAGGGTGACAAGACAACCATCTATCAAAGAGGGAGGAACAAGAAGAAAAGATACCGAATCTCACGTCGAACGATAATCGTGTATCACACATTTCGCAAAGCCTCACGAGAAAATCATATTTGAATTAGAATGACTACCGTTTACCGATTCGAATGATAGACATACAGATAGAGTGGTGGAACTAACTGGTCATCTCTTCCTCTTGCGCGTATTACCTATCGCCCCACTCTCTTTCCGGCCCGGGTAAGTAAGCAAAGAGAGTGGGGAAGGGGTACAGGGGATATCGGACCGGTTACTTGGGCCAAAGACACAAGGACCCCGATTAGTTGAGTGAGGCAGAGACAAAGAGGCAAACTGCGAAACGGCATGCCTATACAACCAAATACATCGAGTTTTGCAGGGACTTGAACTACGTATCACCGTAGCGCTTCTAGAAAAACAACAACAACAACAACAACTCACATCGCCCGAGGCAGTGTCGTAGAACTCGCCCGACGTATCGAGCACGATGCCGCCCGCGAGTGTGAGCGACATTCCTCCCTGCAATATTTATATTTATTATTGTCATATAATCAATAACAAATGAGTTGAATGGGATTCAAGTGCCATTCAACCTTGGTAAAGTGCGCGTTTCACAGGGATGATAAGTTACTAAGTCTCATCGACATTAGGGTGGCGAAAACGAGTCTCGGGTATCCGCATTTCCGATCTCTCTCTTTCGGGTACCCGAAAGAGGCTTGTTTACAACCCCACTCTCTGCGGATGACTCGCATTTACGACCCGCTGGCTCGAGTGAGTCGTTTCGTGCGAGTCGAGTGCGAGTCAAGTGCGAGTCAGATCTCCTTTCAGCTCTCTTTTCTCGGCTCCTAGTGGACCAAATTTAGAATTCTTTGCATCATTGATCTTGTTACATCTAGGGCAATGTGTAGAATGGTCATTTGAATAATAATATCCCAATTTTACAATTACCCTCTGGGATGGTCTTGACTCGCACTCGACTCGCACAAAACGAGTCACTCGCACTCTCTCGGTTTACAACCTCACTCTCTGCGGATGAGTTGTTGACTCGACTCTGACTCGCACGGGCTGACTCGAAAGGCGGCCCGAAGAGTCGTTTTCGCCACCCTAATCGACATTGATAGTTGTTGAGCGTGATTCTCACAAAAAAAATCAAAAAAGCTTTCAACACAGATCAAGCGACTGTGCTAGGTGCGACGGCCATGTAATCGAATTAATATAATGCAATATGTAATTAGTTAATTAACCAATGACGATGTAGCATACCTGCTGTTGCTTCGTCTCAACGATGACGACTCCTGCTTGCTGCTGCTATCGACGAGAGACGACGGCGACTCAGAGGGGCATTCCCTTCAATAGATCAGATATCAGGGGAGATCAAAGATCATTGTGCAGGCAACGAGAATCCGCGAAACGATGGAATACCACGTTTCAGAGCGAATTAGAAGAGGAAGAAAGGTTGCCAATCGATTACAGGAGTGGGGGAACTAGAGTGAGGGCACAGTGAGAAAATTATAGAGGGGAACGGGGGAGCGGGAGGAGTGCAAATTGTCATGGAAACTGAGAGGAACGGGGATTAAGACGCACTCTCCTTGTTCTCTCGTTACTGGACAGAAGCATACAGGCAGTGTACGAAATAGACAAAGGCAGAACAACGCTAAAAGTTGGAACATCGGGAACTTGTGAAAAGGAGAAAGAGGAGGAAGCGGATTGAAACTCGCAGTGCTAATGAGATGCGGCTGTCTCGATCGTTCAATGCAAATCGGTCAGGAATGTTAATCGAACGGGTGCGATTAAAGGGTTTCACAAGTCCAAGCAGAAGACATACCAAGTTAGGGAAATGATGGAAAATACATACGCGACTTGTGAAACCTAGAGATAGTTGACTGACTCCAACTGTTCTAAGCTGAGGAAAGACTTGAGGAAAGAACTCGCGTTTGGGAGGAGAGAACGAATAACAAGGTATGAATATTTCAACGTGAAGCGTGAATATAAAGCAGATTACATTGACCAGAATCAGAGATCTGTTACGCCAACAGTTCTATTGAATAGACCCGAATCGGAACGAATCGAATAGAATAGAATAGAAAGGAGAACGGGCCGGCAGTAAACTGGCGAAATCACCTCGGCCGATAAAGAGTGAAATCAATCGAGGGCAAAGAAAAACGGCGGCGTATAAACATACCGATCGAATAACAGAACAATTACAGGGGCGGTGAGTGGCGTTTGGTGATTCAGGAAATGACTCTCCTCGATTTGCATGATATCTAATCAGGCTGAGAAATGAGCGAATTACCAGTTGAGTAAGGGGACGTCGTCTAATTGATGAGGTATCAGCAAGAGGCGTTCAAATAATGGGCGAATTGCCTTGTTTTCGGCATTTGCGAAAGCGAGCGCTGATTGCCGGTGATTGAGAAAGAGATAAGTGGTTGAACGGGGTGAATTTCACTGAACTTAGTAAGAATTCACCTAGCAATGGTCGTATGACACTCGTTTAGCACCGAAACCGCTTACAAGAGTGTCAGAACTAACAAACCGAGGGTGAATTCGAGGTAAAAATGAGTGGAAATCAGGTGAGCCGCTCGCAAGGTACCCGATTACTGAAGATGCGGTAGTAAACAGTATCGAATAACTCTGAGTGGGAGGAGGTAAGCGTCGTGACGATAATGCGCAGTGAAAACAGAGGATGCGAGGAGGACACTACACAGAGAAACGCGGCGAACAATCGATCAAACGATCGGAAAGTGAGGTCAATCAGTTGATCAATCGATCAACCCTAGTGCTAAGAACTAAAAAGTCGATATTCGAGGCCAAACGATCGATTCATCGTTCGATACACGCGGATTTCACATGGAAATGAAGAAGGAAAGGGCGGAGATCAAGCGCGCTCTCTAACTTCCGCACACTCTCTCGTTTCTCTCGCCTCTCTCACTTTCGCGCGCTCTCTCGTCGACCGTAATCAAATTTTCTTTACTGTCGCATTTAGCAATCAATAAGCAGGGCAATGCGCGTGCGATCGATGAAAGTGTGGTGGCAGATCAGAAAGAGACATTAGGAGGAAGAGAGAAAGAGAAAGAAAAGAAAGAATGCAGGGATGCGAAAGAAAGAAAGAGCGACTAGATAGCGATCTGTTCCTCGATAATTTAGACTAGAAAACGCACTAGTCTCTCGGTTCCCCGTGCTCTCTGGCTGTTCAGACAGTGCTAGGCAAAAGTGGAATGAGAAGAGCCAGAGTGAGGGCACACTATCGATGTAAAACACGCGTCAATTATCCGGTAACTGGTGTCAGTTTGTATCAAATTATCGAGCAACTATCGTCATTGGAACCGGAAATAGGTGTGTCCAGCACAGATAGCTGACCATCCTCAACAACGGATAGCATTCGTTGAGCAGTTGCGAAATACGAATAACGATTCAATATTGATAGATAAATCTATTCTCTCGTCATAATCAGCCCTCTAAGCCAAGATTGAAGGCGCAAGATTCATCGATTCATTGCTAAATCAGTGCCCTAACGTCATAACGCCAACACAAACAGTGATAAGCAGCGCGGAAAAGTGACAATCACCGCACTGATTTTCGAGGACAGGTTAGGCGATGGTCAGACACTCTTCGTCCTGCATTGCCTCTCTCCATCTCTAATCGACTAGAGATCATGCGAAATCGAGAGACCGAGAACACTGATAATCGGATTGGAGCGAGCGGAACCGCTCGCCGCAATGGGCTCAACGCTCATTGTTGCGCCCCCTTCGAAAAACGGCGCTCTAGCATCGCCCTGACTCTCCTCACTCGAATGCTCTCTCGTCGGCCAGAGAACAGATAGAGCAGCTGAATTGGAGAAGATCACTCAAAAAGGGCGCGGGATGACTCAGCCAGACTATCATTGACTCCCCTCCTCTTCTCTCGATGGAGAAGCGATGATAAACCACACCACTAGAGATCAGCCGCGGGTAAATATCGGCGAGAGATAAGGGAAAATTGAGAGACCGAGGGAAGGAGGAGTGGGTTTGGTCATCTATAGCTTCGAGGATTGGGGCGAGAGGCGAGCTAACCAGGATCTCTCCCCGATAAGATCACTGATCATTATCTCGAGTGGTTATGGGCGAGGAATGGTTTTCGATCAGTGCCCGAGTTACTATTTTATTTTTTATTTTTTTGCCCGATGGTTGCAGGTCAGCTACTAGCAAAGGGAGAGAATAAACGAAGATATGAAATATATGAAACCGATGCGAATCCACCGGAATGATGACCTCAATTCAATGCAGAAGTGAGATAACTCGACTTCTAACTGATGAATATTAGGAAAGACCATAGACCATCGAAGTTTACAAAGTGTGGGTGAGAATGAGCTAAGAATGAGGAAAGAGCAGCGAAGCAGAGAGGTGGTGATCTTGTTTGATTTGTTGTGCGCTCGCGCGCTCTGCGTCTCTCCGAATTCCACACTCTCTCATCAACCCAGAAGGACGAGAGAGTACACGAAACGGAGAGAGTCTCACAGCCCCCACTTCTTTCCTCCCTCCCTGATTCTATTGTTCCCGCCGGACACGGCTGAACAGGTCTGGAAGGGCAGAGTGATCTGGTTAGGAACCCGCCGCAGTCTGGAAAACCGTGGTGTTGAAAGAGCCGGGAAATAGGTTCCGGCCTCCAGAGAAATCTTGTTTATCTGGAGCCGGATAATGCGATAATGAGAATGTGAGCGAAGTAAGAGCGAATCAGCTGCGTTTCATGCAGTTGTATTAGGGATCTAACGGCGCGCAGCCGTAATGGATTTCTCATTGCTATTGTAAAAATAAATGATAATTTGCCTCGAAATTGGGACAACGAGCAACCCAGTGAGAGAAACCTCAGCGCTTCTGCGAAACCCCATTTCAGGCAGGGGGCTGACACTTCCACTTCTCGCTTCATGCATGCGTAAGATTGATAGGAGGAAAGGAGTCGCGACGGGGCAGGCAATGGGATTGGGTGTGAGCGGGTTGGTGCGAAACAAAGGGGATTGGGAGGGAATGAGACGGATTCTTCTTGGTGTCTGGGCGTCTAGTACAATTCAGAGCGCTGAACATCTTCGGAATAAATGCCAAAGACAATATTCGATTCTCTGCGGAATACAATCTGCGTTATGTTTTCGCGCATTTTTCACGTTAACAAATGACGCTGGGGCAGAATGCATGGACAAAATATACTATGAGATTGATAGGTGGGGGCGGGCAAATAATAAGCAGAATGTAGACTGTACAGATTCGGCGCAAGCTCATGAATAAGCGAACATTGAATGAGTTTAATGTTTATTTGAACCTTACAAATGCTATTTTGGGCCTTCATAATTCAAAGACGAATAGGTAAGGAATGTGCTTGCAAGCGATGGTTGGTGGGTGAGAAGACAAGAGAGGCGAGGCGAGGAGCAAAGACAATCAGAGTACAGCCTATCGGAGAAGAGAAGGCACTGTCTGACTCTCTCTATTTCCCCCGCTCTCTCGCCCAGTCTGATCAGCCAGAGAGTACGGAGAATGGAGAGAGTGTGACAATAGGGAGAAGGAGAGGGTACCAGGGGGAGAAAGTGACAATAAAATGCGCAGAGGGTTGGCATGCGCGCATGAATCAGGAATGCGCAGTGTTTTCGCAATCGGTGAAGGAGTGATCAGGGGCACTTCAGGGCTTATTGAATAGTTAGACCGTAAAAAGGATTATGCATGTTCGCATTGTTTTGTGAGAAGGGCACTAGAAAATCAATCAAATCAAAATCAAGCTTTTCGCGATGCGTCGACATTTGTTTTCGCAATAGTGAAGGAGCGCACTCTCTGAAAATGTACTCAATAGCCCCTGAAAATATATTCAATTTCGATCAGAACTACCATCGAGAATGAATCGCTTTCAAAAGGAAATGTAACACTGCAATATTTAGAAAAACGTTCAGAATTCAGTCAAAGCAGAAGACAACAATGAATCTTTCGGAAGAGTGAGTATCGATGTTTCGTCGAAGAGTCTTCCAAAACCTATTCAACTTCAATGAAAAAGCTCGAGCAACTCCAAAGATCGCGTGGTCTTGCGGATGAGTAAAAACTCTGTCTACTCACTGCCTTCACTCTCCACTCGACCCATTGACCAGCCCATTGCTGCACCCCATTGAGCGAGAGGAGAGTTATCCCCCATGGGGATACTGGGGTTGCAGAGGAGGAGGTCATAAATATTTGAACCGGAACTGGGAGATTCTAGCTCAGCTTCGTCTTTATCAGTGCGTGCGCTTTCGTAATAGCAAAAATCCGACGCATTTGCTGAAGCAATTGAAAATCTATAAAAAAAAGATTGAATAAAATACGATCTGCTACTCATTTGTGAAAGAGTCGGAGAAGTGGGATGCTATTCCGGGGTTCTTCGGATCACGTTCCTCACCCCTCTGAACGTTTGCGAAACGCGAGGCTTTGAAACCAGAAACCGGAAGTTACTTGAAAAACAGCAACAGCTGACCGCCTCCAAGACAAGATCAGCGCTGAAATAACACGACGCATCTCCTGTCATCTCACGAGAAATCAAAAAAATATGATGCAGCATCTTTCCAGCGAAATCTCATACACATTCTAGGGTTTGAAGAAATGCTAATAAAAATCTAAAAAGTCCTATTGAGTGCGAATAAAAATCATTCGTTCTTCACAATACTCTAGATCAGCAGCAAAATCAGCGCACATTTAACTGGAGCAGACGCGCAAAACAACCGATTCTTCCTGCGTCGAGTCATTACTCAACGGGACTCGACCCATCTCCTTCTCTTATCCCTCCCCTATCTTCTCCCTTTCATTCTCTAAGTCTTCTCGAGTCTGACTGGTCGTTTGTTTTATAGCTACCCCTCCTCCGCCTCTCAGAGGGAAGGGTTGACAACTGAGCAAAGTAGGAGCAATCTTCTCCCTATTGCATGGACTCTGTCTCTGTCTGACCAGCAAGGGAAAGAGAGTGGTCGGGTAAATTGGAGAGTCAGAGAGTGGGAGGAATCAAGCAAAAAGGTCTGCGGGGTACTCTCGAGTTGACGGACAACAAAAAGGGCGCGCTTGAGACACTCGCTCTTAGTCACAGAAAATTGAAGGGCGAATAAATATGAGGGGTTAGGGAGAAATTGAGGAGTACTGAACCAATTAGCATGAGTAATGAGGACCCGTTTCATATCCGAAGGGTCCATGAGAAACGTTGACTTGATGAAGGCTCAAAAATCAATTTTACAGAAGGTGAAAGAATAAAATTGCGATATCTGCGTGACGGATGTGTTTCAGAAACTATAAAAATCAGAGAGAAACGAAAGATTATGCTGAAACTCCTGCATATCATTGAAAAATTCATGTTCACTCGGTGGCCCCAATAAAAATGGATCTATGATTTCCTGATCAGGAAGACGATAGAGAGACGATTGGTCCTGGCGAGACTCATTAAGAATATTGGATCCTAGTCATGTTCATTGTAGGTCTGTGCTGTTACATGGGAAATAGGATAGCAAAAAATAATTTAGAGATCTATGCACACCAGAAGAAGGAACCTCGTGAGATCTCGAGACTCCCTCGGAATATTGGTTCTCGGACGAATGTCACACCCCTCTCTGACACTAATTCATCATTGTCCCGCGCTGCGGTTGAGCAATATTCGAAGGGGTCAGAAGGAGGGAGAGAGCAGGAGAAATGGAGAGACTGATTGTCTCTGGCTCCTTGGGCATCAGAATCTATCATTCACTTACGAGAGCGAGAGTTAGGGTAATATGGAGAGACTGATTGTCCCTGCCCCATTGCAGCTGCCTGGGACAAGATTGGAATGGACAGACGAGGGCAGTGTGTGAGGTGGGAGATTGGCGTGATCTATGGGTCAGTGAAGCCTTCGAATCAGCAGAAAAGCGCGCGATTAATCTAGAAATAGAACATGCAAGTCAAGCATGTGATGTGCCTATTGCGTCGAGGCAGTCGACAAGTGGTTAAGCTGGCAGCAGCTTGCAAGCTGAATCAAATACAGGCTCCCTCTCTCTATCTCGATCATCCCCCTCTTGAGAGGTCCTTCACGGTCAATACCAGCACTACTGACCACACTTGAATATCGCAATGCACAGGTGGGCTCTTTTCTATCCCCATTATCTCTCGATTGTCAGGGTAACGATAGATTATGCAAACGAGGAGACCAATGAGAAGAAGGGGATGAGTGTATCTCGTTTCGAGCCCCCTCGATTGGCTATTCTCGCGCCTCTATTGAAGGTCATCGAGGGATAGTAATATGCGATTGGGATGAACAATGGACGTAATAAAGCATGAATGTAGGAGAAAATGGGTGCATGAAAGCATGATTCGAAACGCGATACGCTTCCTCATTTTTGTTGACCCACTGAGTGCAGAAAATTATAGCGATCGGTTAGTAATGCATTTGAAAAATTAGTGAAACCTATTTTATGCGTAGATTTGTTTCAGTGAATCCAATAGTTCACTACGATTCAACACTAGCGTAACATTTGAAAATCAGCTGTACTTCGACACGAATCTACCCGGGGTTCCACCGAGATAATCTCCGGATTCACGAGAATTAGTGCGACACAGTAGCAATGCACACACAAAAACTGGAAGAAGCAGTATCCGGAAGGCGAGAGAGCACGGGAAAATGAGAGAGTTTGAATCTTTTCTTTGTGCTCCCTGTACAGGAAAGAGTGAGGACTGGGCGCAGGTGCATTCATTATTCCATGTTAGTGAGGGGGTAGAGGGTGGTGGGCGAGAGAGTGTGTGAAATGGAGAGAGTCGGACCATGGATGGAGGGGCTCAGAGTGGGTCAGACCTCATATCCACCTCCCTGGCTACCTGCCCGTCTCTCTCGATTACCCATTGTCTCTCGTCGATCTCTTTTTCTCTGACGTCTCTCGCATCGCAGTGCTCTCTCACCTGAGCTCAAGGCTAAATAGAGGCTGAGGTGGACAGTAGGTGACCAGTGTTTGGTAACGACTAACCCTCTCAATGTTGTCATTGACAATTTTGTTTGAATAGGATGAATGTCTAACAAATCGGAAATGCTTGATTGAACTCCTTTATCATTCTTGGCTGAAACATACGCAAATTAAAGCTCTTTAGAAATAGTGAGAACACACGAACCAATGGCGAAGCAAACGAAATACTTGTCTCGATTTGGGAGAGAATACAAATTTGAAACGTTGAAGATAACTCGAAGATTGCACGTTGTCATGGACTTGGGCCAGTTTCTACAGAGATGGGGAAGGGGAAGGACCTAGTGCGGCTGCAGCGAGATTCGGGTGGGTCTAACAAGTTAGGGAAAACAAGATAAAGAGATTGCAAGTCTACGGAGAATACTAGTAGAATTGGTCGGAGAAGGAGTACGGTAATCGTCATCTATCTATCGATCGATAATCCCCCTCACAATCGAATCTTCTTCTTGGCCAGGGCGTGCTCGGCGATGGCGAGAATGCCCTCGAGCATCTCGTCACCTGAAAGAGTTTGATCACAGATTTCGCTTCCTACGTTATTTTAAAGTTGTATGCAAATGTGACCAATGAGAAGAAGCCCTCAAAGGAATAGAAGAAAAAAGTATTTCCGAACAAATAAGTTTCACGAAGGATGGAATAGACTGGTGCAATTGATTTCCGCAGTGACGCTCCAGCTTGTCCTATGTACAAAAACCCAATTAATTCGATTCGAGAAAATCCTCACCGGTCGGTTTGATGTACTTCGCGGGGATGTTGAATCCATAGGAATCAGTCGAGTCCTGCGGCCTCAACTCCACTCCGTAGATGTAGGGAACTCCCTTGTCTTGCAAGTAGTCGATGGAAGTGCCCGAGGCAGGGTCTGAATCGATAATTAGTAAATAGGTTAATTGTAAGTAAAATCAAATCAAAGAAACACGGTAGTCAAGCTCAAGGATCACTGTCCACGCGGCAACTACGACCGTTTGCGGAGAATGCTGCCGAAAATCAACAAACCAACGTACACATGACTTCCGCTATCGTTCCATAGGTGTAGTTTGCTCCCGATGTTTTCCTAATCGCACCGACAGCCTTGCGCGCTGCTTCTGACTGAAAATGACCATTTGTTCAGTAACTGAAATTCTTTTTTAATTTGAAGAAGATTTTCGATGCATAAATTCGTACCTGATCAACGAAGTTGTCCGGCCGCTTCCCCGTGTAACCCCAGGGCGCGAGCCAGACCTGGGGATGAATATGTCTCACGAGCGTCGTTTAGATTAGAAGAAGAATTGAGAATGATAACGCGCTGTTCGGTACTATTATGAAAAAACAATTTCGTAATGATTTTCGTAATTTCGTAATGAAATGATTTTCGTTTTCTATCAGCTTTTTGAACCTAAATTCATGAGTTATGAATAATATTCACCTGTCCATACGAGTGTAACGAGAGATAGATGGTCAGGTCAGGAATCTCGAAGGTCAGGAAGTTCTGAAATGTCTCTTTTTGCATTTAAAAACAAAACCTTCGCCAATCCTTAATGATACTGGATGGAAGTGGCATAGAGCTCAAAGACCAACCTTCAATCCTTCAATCTCCGGCTCCGAGAAGGGCCGTGCGCCCTGGTAGATGTTGGAACAGGGTGAGCGATTGGCGCCAGCTTCTAGAATGGCCTTAATATTCACACACTTCTAACACTTCTGCATGGCATCCAACATCATCAAATATAATGCGCAACAAACTCTTCTTGTCTCAGACTCCGAAGGAATGAGCTTGGATATCACTGGGGACTACTGGGCTAGACGGGAAATGATTGCGATCGGTGATTGATTTTCAGCTGTCTTCAGTCACAGCAAACTCGCACCTCCCCACTTGAAGCCCCAGTTCCGGTTTGCGTCCGTTCCCAAGCAATAGCGAGATCCGTTGAAGCGCGACCGCGTCTTGCGCCACAGTCGATCCTTCAATGAAGTCAGTTATCGATTACAGAAATACAAAGTCAGTTATCGATCCGCTAACCTACCGTATTCCTGCTGTACTCGTATCCGTCCGGATTGACCTGCGGGATGATGAACCAGTCGAAGTCGATGAGCGCTTTGGAGAGACGGTGGTCGTGACCGGCAGATTTGACGAGCTGGAATGAATGAGGCACATCAAACTATTCAGAACTTTTGATAATTGCCTCAATTTTGCATTGATGTCCAGAGACTTTCCCAGCTTAAAAAAGATTTCTCGGATACTTACCTTCTTCATAATATACATGGCCACAGCCGGTGCCACCCATTCCCTTGCGTGCACTCCCGCATCGATGACGATGGCCGGCTTGTAGATGGTGGAAGTGGAGATCTGAATGAGGTGTGTGATATGAGTGAGTCTACCACTTCGACTCGTCCTCTCTTCTTTTCTTTGAATTACTAAGAAACCGGAAAGATTTTGAAGCAATTATTTGGAACCCAAAAGCAGCTGTGAGAAAAAATCAGTTCTGCTTCAAACACTCTACAAGACAATGACAGGTTGCGATCCTTTGATGTAGCGTTGTGCAGTTCCCCGGAAAATCAATCAATTCGATGCCCATCCCCACCTTCACACCGATGATCTGCCTGTTCTCCGTGGAGCGAGAGACGTTCACTACCTTAATTAATTAATTATTTTTATTATTAAAAAAAGATTCATTAATTACTTTGACGAGGTTCGGGTGATGTAGCGCCAGGTCGTACATGAATCGGGTCATCTGAAGGATTTTTCATTTTTATCGATAACTACGCTCCTTGCTACTGTAAACCGTCATATATCGATAGCACACTAGGGTTGGCAATACGAGAATTGCGGGCCCGCAATAGAGAGAGGTCACAACTCTGGTTTCTTCTTACCAGTGGTAAACCAGTATAGATACCAGTTGTGGGCGGGTTGAAATACAACTGGTAACTATACTGGTATACCACTGGTTTACCACTGGTACGGGATATGGTTCGCAAATGGAGAACAAGAGGGGAGACGGGTCATATTGATTGATTGCATGAGTTTACCCCATACGGTAACCGGGGGTCATATGGAACGTCCACGTGAGGTTAGTCACATTCAAAAACGATCTCGAGTGAAATCGTGAAAACCGTACTAATCGGCGTGCACACGAGGGCTGGAGCTTGATGAGGGGCTGTGGGAAGGGACTTTGTAGGAAGCGTTGTCTCTAGACACACCGGGTAAGAGTCCCACTCAAATACCAGTGGTAAACCAGCTGTATACAACTGGTAAACTGGAACTGGTTCACTACTGATAACTACACTGGTTTACCACTGGTATGCTAAAACTCCGCCCCCTTGGTTCTCTAGCCCCAACTGGTTTACCACTGGTTACTTTTCAACTGGTAAACAACTGGTAGACACACTGGTATACCACTGGTACGCCAAAACTCCGCCCCCTGTAACTGGTATACCACTGGTAGGAAGAAACCAGAGAATGCGGGCGGGCCCGCAATGAATGCGGGCCCGCAATGAATGAGAGAGAGGAGGGGAAGGGATTGCGGGCCCGCAATTCCCGCATCAGCCCGCATGCAAATAGGGAGTGACCCTCTCAATTTCACACACTCTCTCGCCGTGCTCTGCCATCCCTTCTCCCATTGCGGGTCTATGCGAGAATTGCGGGCACGCAATTCCTCCCCTCCTCCTTCTCATTCAATGCGGGCCCGCAATCCCGCAATCGTATTGCCAACCCTATAGCACACCGTAACCACAACTACCGTACCCTTGCATACTCGTGGTAGGTCTCATCATCGAAGTCATCAACCACATTGTCCGCCCTCTTCCGCCTCCTTCTCCGATTATCGATCGTGTACTCTTCCTCGTCGATTAGTCTGAAATGTGATCTATGATCTTTCTACAATCTTTGATGATCACTTTCGTTGATGATAAGAAGCTTCCGACGCGATGACGACTTTACGACAATGATAACGTCAAATGAAACGCGTCACGGGGTCAGTGCGGAACCAACCACAATCATCACGGTCTTTCAAAGTTCCCGACCAAATCCCGAAAAAGGTATGAGAAACTACGGAATGCAAACTGTAAAGCGCCGATTTTCTGGCTGAACTATAATTTCAACACCACTAGTCAAACCCTCACTTTTGCATGTCCTTCTTCAGCACCACCACCCTCTCAACGCCCTGCTTCTTCAGCATGATCAGGAATGCTTCGAGGAAGTCGGGAGCGACGAGGACGTCCGCATGCGATTGGATCTGGAGGGGCACGGTAGCAAGTCAATCGATAACTCACTTTCCATCTTGTTGTCACTTGAGCGATAGAAGTAGTAGGAGGTTTCTATTCTAACTGACCTTGCTCGGCTCGCTAAAGACGTCGAACAGTATCCGCCGTTCTTCTCCTCGCTTCTGCAAATGCAGGTGTTTGCTAACTCCGTTGAGTTTCAATCGTTTTATAATTCTAGTCATTTTTTCGAATATTTTGATTCCACTCGTTCGTTCTATTCAAGTAATAAAAATGTTAAATCAACTCACCTCGTCATAATCATGGGCGACGTCACTCATCGTCTCCAGCCACTCAGCAACCGTCTCGTTCGCATCGAAGCGGATCAGTTTGTAGCTAAAAAGAAGTCTATAATTTCATAGGCGCTTCCCTAGCATGCTTCTTCCATTCGAATTGACGCTGAACTACAATGACCTACCCCTTATACATGTTCGCCTGTCCATTATGTACGAGGAAGACAGTGGCCACCGCTAGGAGCAGAGCATGGTGAAGCATCGGGTTCGATCACCGCTGTGTCCTGAAATGAGTCGATGAAGCGTTGAACAAACGTGCGTTCAAGATAAATGAGGATGTGAGAAATGGTAATACATGTACGCTGTTTGCAGGAGTTACTGGGTTACTTTGAACGTCATTCCAGTGACGTGAGTTCAAAGCCTATTCAACAGTAAGCAAACCAATCAGAAAAAGTCAGTCCAAATAACAACATCGAACCAGTGTTCGGCAAAATTAGAAACGTTCTGTCACGATTAGAGCTTCTAAATATAAGAGTTACGAGTTTTATGGATATCTAGGTTATATCAGGCTACGAAAAGGCAGAAACGTAGGCAGAAGCAATTGTAGTCTCACTAATGAGCATGACGTCAGTGGTTTCTAAAGATATACGAAATACGCATACAAACGATACAAAGCCTGGGTAAAGGAGATTCCGCCTTCCGAGGGGATTATGCTGGACTGGATAATGGAATGGAGGGGATACCACGCATTGTTTTCCACCATGACGTCTTTTCTTCACAAATTGAAGATAACAGGAATCTTTTATTCATAAGCAGGCCTAATCAGAAAACGTTTTCAGGAACTGATGGAAAACTGAACAATCGGTAAGAGTGTAACGCAATTACGAACATCTGGGCGCGCACTGAAAATGTGCGAAGTTTATATTCGCCAACAGCTAAGTGGAAGCAGGGTGAACCACATGGGCTTCGAGGATCGCACCCTCTCCATTCGCACACTCTCTCACTCCTCTGATTTGCGAGATAGAACTCGGAAAGAGGAGAGTTGACCTCTAGCTTCTAAGAGGAGCAAAAAGCGAGCCGGAAGTTAGTGCAGAGGGCTTGGAAGACTAGGAGGTAAGGTACTCCAGGTACAGGAAAATGCAAAGTTGAATGATTTTGAGGTAACGAACTGCAGATCACAGACCTTAGACGGAACAGAGACAACGCAGCACAGCTATCATGAAAATGTGATCACAAGCTCCGAGAAGTGTCAGGCGCATAAATCACGTTCGATAGTTTGGAATGCCCGTGAGGTTCTACGTAAACAATCAATAGATAGCGCGAGACGCGGCGGAGTAGTCTAGAGGCATTCCTAGGGTCAGCGGCATGAATTGTCTGACCCTCTCTATTTAGTGCACTATCATACTCTGCCTGATCACCGAGAGAGTAGGTTAGACAGCCAGGCAGTGATGATATTGATAACTGAAAGATGATAGGAGCATGGGAATGATCATTATTTTTTAGGATCAGGTTTGAACGAATGTAGAAAAGACATGAACCAGTATGGAGAAATTAATTCGATTCGATAATATTTTCGAAAATATAGAGAACAAAAATTTGAACAGTGAGATTGATAACGGAGTCTGGCGTTCCGTACGCTACGTGCTCTCTTCGCGGTCTCGCAGAATGAATAGCGTGCGACTATGAGAATGACTGATATTAGCACTGATAAGATGATAATAGCCTTGGAACAATCTGATAAGTGATGAGGTTTAGGAACAATGATGAATTGTTTGGCTGATCCTACATACAGAGCGGAAACTTCCGTTAGAAATCGAAAAGACGAAAATCGGATGAATTCATCACAAGGATGCTCATTTGTTGTGAAAAAGCAATGACAAAAAGTAATAACAAGAAGTTTAATATTAGAAAATTGCAGTTTTTTGCGATAAGAAGTTATTGTGTCATTGTGGAAGAAAGGTGACTGATGTAATTGAAAGCAGCGAAAGTGGCGCATCTTTCTCCTCTCCTTTTATACAACTTGCACTTGCGAAAACAGTTACTTTCATCCTATTAGTCTCACTTTCACTTTGCAAGGTAATGCAGAAAGTAAGAGGCAACTCTCTCAATCTAGTCTGTTCTCTCGCCTCTCTGATTGGCGAGATTGAATTGAGCACTGGTCATTAGGAACTAATGGACAACGCGGGAGTCGACAACAATCAACATTATGAATGTGATTTTACGAAACAAAGTGAAATCGCCACACCCAAAAGGATCTTTGGAAATATCAGATGCGAGATTTCAAATTCTACTGATGAATGATGACGATGAAAATTGAAACTCTTCGACATCTCTGGGGGAGTTGGTTATGAATCATGAAGTGACCCAAAAGAAAAGCAAACCATGAAGCGAGGGTCACTTTGAGTAAATATTGACGAAAAATAAAGTGGAGAATGATCAGTCAGCCACGGAGATATTAGGGAAAACTGGGAGTAGACAGAAAGATCGGGATTACATGCAGATTTCGAAAAAGTACGTCACCACAGTCACGAGGAAGGGCTAAAGGGCTATAGACGGATATCGGGTGGATGAACTTTTGCCCGCTCGTGCGCGGTTTAATCCCATCATAAAGCAGGAAGAGAAAGGTCAGCTGTGTTGTTCATCCCAAACTATCCCCATTCAGGGTTGCACCAAGGATGTTCAACCTTATCTTTTTTCGGACAGAGAAGAGATCGTGAACCGAGTTATAGCCCTGGTTTGATAAACATTTCCTAAGAAAACAGTCTAGCATTTGAAAGTGGAAGATTCCACGCAATCTCTCACAGGACAAGGAAATGAGTAGAGTCGATAATCCTCCAATAGCAACTGCATTGTTTTCGCTCAACTCTAGCAAGTATCCGCTATGAATGGCTGAGTTGTTGATACAAGAGTATAGTATGCTTCCGGCTGCAGCAGTTGCAGCACAAAGAAAACATAGAAAGGCTTCCAAGTCTTCGCGAATAAGCCATCTGTTCTCTGACGCAATAGCCTGACTGCAGAAGAAACAGAAGAGGAGTTTATGCAAGGCGAACTCTCGCATAAACGGAGAGAACAGCCTCAGTTTCGCTCGGAAACGAACAAATATTCCCTATAAGAGCCCGTTTGTGTAAGAATCGAACAGCCACACGCGTTGTGTCGTACAGGGTAAAAGTCATGAACTGAGCCAAGACCATTTTCAACACACTCAAGGGTGCTTATTTAAATGGGCAATATCGCGTTTTATGCAAATCGATATTTGGCCGGGTACAAGAGGTCAAAGATCATGCAGTTTCGCACCTTTTTGAGTGTACAGC
>LS501034.1:177436-200242 GCA_900490845.1 Pristionchus japonicus | reverse complement strand
TAGTTTCCGCTGTACACTCAAAAAGGTGCGAAACTGCATGATCTTTGACCTCTTGTACCCGGCCAAATATCGATTTGCATAAAACGCGATATTGCCCATTCAAATAAGCACCCTAGACTGTGTTGAAAAAGGTCTTGGCTTAGTTCATGACATTTACCCTGTCCGAGCGTTGCTCTTCTCTTACGCAAACGGGCTCATAATTCAGATTTCAGCTAATTGCAATTGCAACGGGAGCTACTTTCTTGCAACCTCTGCAAACACAGTAACAAGGAACCAAGAACTAGGAACAAAACCGCTCGAACAAGGAACTCCTCAAACTGTTACTGTCGAGTAATCAAGCACACACACAGAACATGATTCGCGAGAGTGAACCGGCTTTCGCCACCCTCAGGGGGCACGTCTAACCCTCTCCTATCACCCACTCTATCACTTCCTCTAGCATCTCACCTCGACGTTTACTCTGCAGTAGAAGTGTCAGAAGTACTTTCTTTCCGGTGAGAGAAGATGAGAGAGCAGGAGATTTTGAGAGATACAGAGAAAGAAGTGTCTGGAGTGACACTGATTGATTGGTACATATTTATCTTTTGCTCTCTTGAGTGGATGTATGCATGCCGAAAGGTGAATGGAATGGGGTGAGCAAGCCACGCACTATTTCCAGGTAAAGGAGGCTTGGAAGTACGTTAGTTGGTGAGTTTCATCGCACAATGGTTAAACGAAAGGAAAAAAAAACGGAAGAAAGGAACGATTGAGGAGAGCGGTTTATCTCGAGTTGTTTATTCGTCATAGAGAAACGCAGAAGCGTGCGAGATCAGGGATGTTCTTCCGATTTCCTGAAAGTCTATTGGTTGCTCATTAGAGATCCCCCTAGGCCTGAGAAAAAAGTCTCTCTCATGTTCTTACGTTCTTTCTCTGGTCAGAAAAAGGATAGAACGCGAACACTCTGGAGGGAGCGCCTTTCCTCCATACTCCGTGGGCAAACAACGTGTGTGCGAACACGCTGAGTCAAGCTGATCTGACGAGCGATTGAGTTGATATCTGGATCCGAGAGATCCGAAGAGCTGCTAGTTACATGTGTAATCATCGGAATTTATCATTAGTATCTCTCCAATCTAACGACTGAATGATGGACTACAGTACTGTAACAATTTAACTTTTCTTCTCTCTGTTCAAGGAACTTCGCAAATGATGCCAGGGCAGCTTTAATCATGGTCCACGGAGATTGAAGCTCTGGATAGGCAAAGAGAACCAAAGTGGATGAATTTCTCTAATCCTCCTTGCTCAGGTCGATAGCTCACTTCATGTGACCGGTGAGAGAGCTCACAATTCGAAGAAAGTAAGAGAAGAGCTCCAAAAGTGAAATGAGAGCGAAAGGATAAAAGTGCCTGTTCAATCATTCGTAATGCTCTTGAAACAATCATTCTCTCTAATTGATTGCCGGCTAAGTGCCCTGAGGCGTTCCATATTTTATGTTATTTTCTATTCAATAATTATAACTTTTGAAGATGGTTCGGTTACTGGTCTTCACGGCACTGGTTGCATGTGCATCAGCGCAGCTAGGAGTGAGTTTTGCTTCTCGTTCTTCCCGTAAGCGAATGGAAGTTGATTGTGCTTCACTGCTGGTTCTTAGCACGCTAGAGTAAAGCCTGTCAGTCATGCTTGCTCTTGTGATCCGAAATACATAACCAATTAAAATATTTTTAAAATCCTGTTGATGAACACACGGAAGTCGTCGACGAAAGATGGTTGAGCATTGATATTTGCAGCTGCCCTTCCAGCAGCCGTGCTGCAGCTACGGCGCCTACGGCGCCTACGGTGCTGCAGGTGCTGCAACGACGACCGAGGAACCAGCGACAACGGAGGATCCGAACAAGCCGGCGACGACCAATGGATATCAGGTCAGTAATTGGCAAACATCTATCTTACCACAGAAAGCATCCGCATTTTGCCAAGATTGAGCAGGCACTCGATGCGTAATTATTGATTTTCGAAAATCAATAACCTTAAGGCGCTGGGCTGGGAGACGGACGACGACGGCAACGTCTCCTGGGGCAACGACTTCGCCAAGATCTACCTGATTCAGGTTTATCGATTGATTTTTTAGTCTACTCAATTTTTTCGTTTCCCTACAAAGTTGTACGATATAGCCTGTTTCTTTCAGTTTGTACTTTTGCTGAGAAAGCACGAATAGGACTACTTTCTCTTGACGATCTGATATTCAGTCGTTCTGGAAACCAACGAATTGCTTTTATTCAGCAATGTTTAAAGAAACATTGCAGGCACCCGCCGAGAAGTACTGGGCACCCATCCCGAAGGATTGGCCGGAGGTAAGTCGCGTTTTGTACCTCCCAGATTGCTGGTTGAGTGAGAACGAGGATATTTATGGATGAGTTTCACGTTCACTTCATGTTGCAAATATTTTCGAGCAAGTGTTCTCTGCGAGGTTGCTGTATCAAAAGATGAACACAATTTCATAATCGTGAAGGTTGAACTTTTCCCATTTTAGGGCCCTCTCTTCGGCTCGCTATGGCCCGATTCACCCAACTTCCGTCCTCTTCCTCCTGGATACGTGATTCCAGGAGGAATCAAGACCAATATCCCCGTGATCATCCCGCCGAATACTAATGGGAAATAGATTTATTGTTTAATTGAGTTAATATTATTTTGCAATCCAGATAAAGCCTTGGCTCAGGAGCGGTTGGCATTGGGTTGAAAGAGATGGAGTGAAAGTGAGTAATAAACGAAATGGAACTGGTAAGGCGCGATAGGTGATCAGTTATCACTCTTCTCATAGTTGTCTGCTACTCATTGTCGCCATGATCCTACTCCTGATTCTGTTGTCACTTCTTCACGCGTCGTCGGCCATTTTCAGTGTGAGTCTTCAAACACAATGCGCTTCACGCGTGCTACTTTCTGAGGATTCAATCTCGAAATCAATTATCACTGCTTCTGTAATTTTGAGTTCAAATCCGAATTCGCAATCCAGGGCCTGAGCCTGTTCGATTCCTGCTGCGAAACGACAACAGAAGAACCGGAATCGACTACGGAGGATCCCTGCCCGACGACCAATGGATACAATGTAAAGCAAAAATGAGAATACGCATCATCGTTGTCTGTTCTCTTGAAGCTCGCTAAAACAAAAATCATACTGTGATATGCTCCAGTTTAGATATTTACTCTGATTGTCAAGAATGCAGTAATTGTCCCCGGAGCTCATTAACAGCGCGTTTCTTTACGGCTTATAGTTAGGGGCCACAACGTAGATTCAATATTTATAACTATGCTGTCAAAAGTAGGCTCAACCTGCCCCTCGAGATCCCAGTAACATCATACTTTTTACCTAAAGTCGATATCTTGTTTCTGAGGCGCGCTAGAGCCCGAGACGTGCGCGCGCAGCGAGGGGAGGGAGAGGAGGGAGAGGCGAGAGGAGAGAGAAAGGGGGCGGAGCCTCTCTCGCGTGTGTCTCTCTCCCTCCCCCCGCCCTCTCGCTCCGCTCTCCCCGCGCTAAAAACACGCCTCGGGGTCATCGCTAAAATTCCAAAAAAAAATTAAAAATTTCGTGAAAAAATCTAATTAGTCAGAAAATTGCTATTCAAACTCAGTGGTTTTCCTCGAAATACTAAAACAGGCCCTATCGGGACCTTCAACTCGAAATACGACCATCAAGATGGAAATTTTTCGACTCTGAATAGCACTCAATCGATAACGGGTGGGAATAGCTACTCAAAACGCTTTAGAGCTAAGGATTTGGTTTAGAACGAGCTTTGTGTTTTCTCTTTCTCGAAATTGCGCGAAACCATGTCCTCACAAAAGGGGCGGAGCTTGCGGCCTCTACTTATAGTATTCCTAGATTAGGATTACGTTTGTTAGACGAAGGGTTGGACTACTTGAAAAATAATGATCTAGCGACTTAGATAATTACCTACTCCTCGTTATTTAGAATAATTCGTGCTCAGGCGATGGGCTGGTGTGAATATTGAGTCGTATTTACTACCTATTACTAATTAATAATAATTAATTAATTAACAATAATACCCTCAGGCGATGGGCTGGGAGACGGACGACGACGGCAACGTCTTCCTCGGAGACGACCAGGCCAAGATCTATTTGGTGCAGGTGAGGTCTAGTTTCAATCGGAACAGGAAGTCAACGTTAAGCGGCTTTATCACGCGTGTCGAACAGACGCTGGCATAATGCAATTATCGAAAATGAGCTGAAGACTGTTACACGTCGGTTAGTCGGTAGTCGGAATTCGGTTACTTACGCGACACGCGTGCTATTATCTAGAAAAATGGCATGGGAAGGCGGTAAGCGCGGCTGCACTCGGAGAGGTTATTATTAAAAATTTATTAATGATTGACTTGCTGACTGGAATCAAAGTGATAGTCCGAGTTCACTTTCAGACCTTGATTTGCACCTTGCAGGTGCCGGATAAATACTGGAAGCCGTTACCTAAGGACTGGCCAGAGGCCGGATTATTCGGGTCAGTTTCACTCTCTTGAGTTTCACTTTCTGTTCTTGTTCATCACTTTACAATACCTTGCAATGAGATCCACGTTTTTCTGTTTAAAATATCATATCACAGATCTCAATTCCCCGACTCGGCGGACTACCACGGCAGGTGTCCACTGCCGTGCGGCTGCCCACAGAAGACCGATGAGAGAGTGGAGACGAGAGCGAGAAGGCAGAGACACACAGATGAAATACACAATCTGTAGCTTTGGAGATCGTATGATAGCATTCGTCACTTGTATCTTTCATAAATTTTGCTGTACGATTAACTTGATTGCATGTCACGTTCATTGGAACCAGATTAGCAATAGTCTTGAGCGCCTGATAAAACTTGTATAATCCCACAACTTCATCTGTGGAGCACAATAGCGTTCTTAGATGTCGAACTCTGTCTTGCTCGAATCAAAATTGCCGTCAATCCAGCAAAAACGATCCCACTAATCCTCCCCTTTGACCAGCGAGACACGGGGGTATTATCTGGTAGAGTAGTGCAAGGGTCGGTCAAAAAAGCATCTCACTCTCCCCTTCTCGCTCTCTCTATCGCCCACTCTGAACGACTAGAGCGTATTGAAAGTGGAGAGTCGGATCGACGAGGTTACATGGTCAGAAAAGAGTTAGAGAGCATCGAGAATGAGAGAGTCAAAGTCCAACTAGGAATTACAAGGCGGGTTCCGGGATTATCGCAGTCAAGAATGTGAGGGGGCAGGGAGTTACAAGATCTGCTCAGTTCTCATCGCACTTTTCCCTTTCACGAAGAGAGACTGGTATGTTGTTGATCGGAATCGTTGCGATTGTTGCCAGAACAGTAGCTGAGGTGCGTTTTATCGTCCTTATCTGTCATCTGATTATTATCTGTATGAATAATTGCAATACTACACACATCACCTAATACGCCCATCCACGAAAATCAACTTTGAAAAAACGATTCCATCTAGGATTCACTGAAGCTCGTATTGCATCGTATTGCATGCATCCACCATATTCCCGGGAACGTGCAGAAGCGCCGAATATTGTCATAATATTACAGATTTCTCCCTACTACAGCACTGCCCAATTTTCCTCTCCTCCAGTCTACTACTCCCGCATCTACAGCAGCCAATCATTCCCAGTCATCAGTCCTTCGCTTTCTCCAACCTTCTTGACCACCGAGAAACCCTACAACATGGCTGAGGAGGTGGACGGACTCGTCAAGTACTACACGGAGATGGTGTTCCCGTCAACTGCGCAGGTGAGAGATGATGTCTTCACAAACCAAACTGCTTGTTTACGAGAGAAGAGCGTCTTTGATGACTGGCAAAAACTTTGAAGCGTGAGCAACGACTCAAACTGCCTTCTCGCTCTCCCTATCGTCTCGAGCGCACACCTCCTCTCCGTACGCCCGTTCCCCTGCCGCCTTCGCAGTTCTCCATTGATCAGACTGGTCAGTGTCAGAAGCTGTCCATAATTCGTCTCTTGAGGAAAATGAACTGACATCGCAGACTTCCTCCCCGAGAAAGACCTCGAATACGTCGGCAAGCTGCCCTTCCGAGAGGCTGATCCGATTCCGATCCGAGCGAGGGGATTGCCGCAGTATGTGCAGCAGGAGCAGCAGGAGCAGCAGCCGGCTGCAGCATATCCCACTCCTACAGTTATTGATGGATACCCAACTGCTGCAGCTACTCTAGGTGAGCGTTTGAGCAGAAAGTCGTGGTAGCGAAACGAGTGAAGTATTGAACTTTGCAGCAGGTGCAGCACCTTCAGCCGACGCCTCATCAACAACAGGCGCTCCGACCACAACCACCACGAATGGGTACAATGTATGTTTTTTTCCGAACCGCTTGCCTCAACTGCATTGATGAATGAGACCTCACGATGGGAAGAAAGCAGTGTGAAGCTCAACTGAATAGTTCAATGACAATTGTAAAGACCATTTCTTGATTTAAATAAATAAATGAAATAATAAAATAGATAAAATGCAGGCGATGGGCTGGAAGACGGACGACGACGGCAACGTCTTCGTCGGAGACGACAATGCGAAGTTGTTGCTGATTCAGGTGATTGTTGAATGTTGATTAGCTCTGTTTCACGAGGTAATCAATATGACATTGAATTGTCTTTGCCAATGGATCCATATCTACCTGCGAAAAATAAAATCGAAGAGAGAATATTCTGTGATTATACCACTGAAGGTTTATCAGTGTTCAGTAACTCATTAATCTGTTCAGGCCGCCCCAAAGAAGTACTGGGATCCTCTGCCCAAAGACTGGCCCGAGGCGGATCTCTTCGGGTCCATGTTCCCCGACTCGAAGCTGTATAGGGGACCACCAGCTGGAGCTTGCCCCAAGTGCTGATGAGCTTGTCCTGAAGCCTGTTCACAACATGATATTGTCCATGATCACATATTCTTACTCAACTTTGGGAGCTGCTACCGGTGTCATATAATAAAGTTTGAACGTTTGTTCTGAACGGCTTGGAAGTGCTGCTGAGAATAAGAAAGAGAGACTGAAAGGAATCCCCGTAGCACATGTAAGCCTTGCGATAACGATGCTCCTTCTTGTGAATTTTGGCGTGGTCTTCAGAAATGATTCGCTCATTTTTGATGAAGGAGTTATTAGACCAGATTTTTTTTTAATTTGAAGATTGCTCTCGATATTTGTGAGTGTTGTACAACAAAAGAAGTAATCTTTCCGGTACTATACTTTATCAGAACGGCCAAGGGATGGTTGATTGCGAGAATAGAGGGTTGAATGGTGTGGTGAAATTTCTCCATTACTTGCGTCCGAATGTACCGGAAGAGCTTCGATCGTTGGCAGCGACGTAGGTCATGAGAGTGGCGACAATGAGGAGAGTAATAACGAGAACGCGCATTCTGAAATTAAACAATGACAAAACGAGAATAGGCTTCGAAGTAGGGTTGCAGGTTCGAGATCGAGATTATCGCGCGAGACTCACTCTCCTCCCAATCTCGATTTCAATCTCGCGCGAAGTGATAGTAGAACAGTAAAAATATGAATGGAAATTGAAATAGGTAATAGTAAAAGATAAGCAGTGTCGATTTTGTCACTCGTTACTCGCCACTTTCTTTATATACCAGTGAAGAAGCGGTAAAGATGTGCACAAACAGCGTGTTTGCCTGTACATTTAAAATCCGCTGTGATAGACAGAGAGAAGAGAGAAAGCAGAGAACTGGGAGAGTCTTACATTTTACCAATGCAAGCATAAAACTGCACTCGGTCACACACCGATTGCAAGATTCGAGCAAAATGGCTCTCTTCGGTTAGTGAGACCTCTCGCTTCTCTGACCAGTGAACTCTTGACAAACCGAAACTAGCGTGACCGCGGATCATTTCATTGCGGAAAGTGAGCAATAAATGGTTTCCCCAATGTCGATAGCACATGACTTTGCTGAGGAGCTAAAGATTGAGGTTGAAATTCGTTCTCCGATTCGCTAATGTCAAATGCGCAAGAAAAGTAGGCGCAACAATAGAACTTTCGACAGCATGGTTGGTTTTTTTTCTTTTCTCAATATTGTCATAGATAAAACGAATCCGGCAAAGGAAGCAGAAAGAGTAGAGACGAAAAGGTTTGAAAGAGGGGCGATTCTACCCTTTTCACACGCATATTTCGTTGAGGAACACGAGGTTTCCTTCGTTTCAACGTCTCTTTCTCAGTCTCAGCAGCACTTCCTTTCCAAGCAGTTCGGAACAAACTATCGGAAAAACTATCTTATTTGAGTTCAACTATTCCCTCATTGAAACGATCCGCGGTCACTTTCGTGATGGTTGGTCCATAAATGGTACCTGCTCAATGGTCAGAGCATATAGAGAGTGTGGGTAAGTGAGGAAAGTCATTCCATACCAAACAATCGCTCGAATCTTGCAAACTGTGTGTGACCGAGTGCAGTTTTATGCTTGAATTGGTAAACCTGAGACTCTCCCAGTTATCTGCTTTCTCTCTCCTCTCTGTCGACCAGAGAGACCACACGCTAGTTGCTCGAAACTCTTAACGGTTTCTGCGCTGGTATATAAAGAAGTCTTGTTGCGAGTGACCGTCTTGTGCATTCAATTGTGTAGAAATAACTTATCGTATCGGTGTTGGAACATTTAGGAACTCGCGTTTAGGAACCCGAAAGAAAAAGTCACAAATTGTTCCGAAAAAAGAACTCCTAATATGACCACAAAATGTTTTTCCGAAGGTTCCTAAACGTCCCATCATCATTGTTTCGTAGCTTTTATTCGCTTTGTGATTATTAATTTTCAGAATGCGTTCTCTCGCTGTTACTCTCCTCATGGTGGCTGCTCTTCTCACCTACGTCGCTGCTCAGCACGATAGAAGCACTTCGGGTGGATTCGGTCGCAAGTAATGGATAAATCGATATTCTTCATGCTTATTTCTCACAATCATCGTTGTGTCACTGATGATCCAATAAAATGTCATTTTATCAATACATAATGCGCACACGAAACGAAAAAGAGCGTCCGGGATTACAATCGAGAGCTTTGCACATCTAGTGAAGGAGGGAGGGGAGGATACAAGAGGGGTCTAAGCGTATTGATCTACCCAAGAGAATGAGACAGTCAGCAAAATATTGAGCAAAGAAAGGAGATACTTCAATTCCGAAGAAATCAATGGAAGGGCGCTACAGAACTAGAAATTGCTCATGAAAGAAAAGCGACTACTGAACTACTGGCTAATTTACAGATAATGCTGAGTGTGAAACCTTGTGGGTGAGAGGAGAGAAGTGAAAAGTAAGACCCGTCATGGGTGAATGAGAATTCAAAAAAATAAAGAAAATGATTCCGCGTATGATACTTGTTGGAAGGACGGAGGGAAGGGAAGAGATCAAAGATCAGACTCCTCCAGTGTTGAAGGCGTTCGAGACACCGAAGGCGCGTCTGTAATGAATCGATCACGAACTGAACTACAGTACTCAGCTACAGCAATCTACCGTAGTCCCGCTACCGTATCCTCACCTCAACTCCTCAGTTCCCGGTTGCTTCCTGACAATCTGGAAGCGCGAGTTGCCACGGTGCTCGAGGGTCCCGATGCGAACTCTGAAGTAATTGAGGTTATATCAGTGAACAGTTTGAGTTTCAGAATGTTAAAAAAATGCAAAGATTCAATCAGAATCGTTTCGATCTTCGTATAGGGGAAAAACACGATATTTTCGATATTCAAGGGAAAATCGTTGTCTCAACTCATTTCTCCGATGCCTGTTCTATCTTATCTGCCATTCGAAATGATAAGGAACCATTGCACTTCTCACAAATCCCTCGTGCTAATCGGCTGATTCTTGGATCAATGACACTCACTTCTCCTTCTCGGGCGTCTCTCCTCCTTCTACCACCATTTCCTTCTTGAACGCGGGCGATTTGAGGAGGTACTTGATCGCGTGTTTGGGCGTCTTCTTGGGAGAGATGCCGCCGCCCGTGGAGCGAGGAGAGGTGATCGACGGCTGCAAATTGTAGTTTTGAAACTACTCGGATATTTGGAATCTAATGTGCTTCACAATGCTTTGAGAAAGAATGGGCACTTTGTCGTTCAATGATTCCGGATTGGTTATTTTCAAAATTTCAATCATACCTGCAACGGCGCGAGCACCCTTCTGGCCGGCTGCTGCTGCTTGGGCGAGGAGTGCTGCTGCTGGTTGTTGCCTGCAGCAGCTGCAGCAGCCGCAGCTGCGACCATCTGATTGAGGCTGGCGAACTGTGAGGGGAGACGATTCATCGCGGAGAGGGGCTGCTAGGGAATATTTAGTCAGTTGTCGATAACCATTATCCCAAGATACTGTAGGACACTATTCCCCGGATACTCACCGAGAGCACCGGCTGCAGGTTGGATCTCGGAGAGCGGACGAAGGAGGGGCCGGAGGACGAACCGATGGCGGTGAGATCAGAGAGCGTGCGGTAGAGGGCGAAGGGCTGCTGGAATGGAGGGATGCACTTACGAGCGGTCGATCAGACATGCATGGCGCTGATAGAGAAAACTGAAAAAAACGAAAAAACTGCGCAAATGTTAGGTCACTGAAAAAAACGAGGCAGAAAGCGCTTCAATCATACTGTCCCTCGCTATACTTATCCATGATGTGTTTCAGAGAGAGAACAAAGTTGTATTTAAGTTGCATTTCGACAGTGGTGAAGTCATCATCTTGTAAAAAAAACAACAAATGTTTCGCGCTCCTAATGATTTGGAACTTCTTGGATATCTGGCCCAGAAAAACCGCTTGGATTGATAGAAGAGAGTGGGAAATGAGAATCGTAGGGATAGAATACTCTGCGAGTATTGCCTGGGCCAGATATCCAAGAAGCGCCAATGATTTATTATTGTATCGACTTACCGCTCTCGGCAGCACGAATTGTCCCGCTCCCAGTGCGAGAGGAGACGTGGGGATGGAGTGGGTGGAGGGAGACCAACCAGAGGAGGAGGAGGGAGGAAGGAGGGAGTTGGTCGATTGGGTCAGACGGTTCTGGAATGGGATGCATATGTTTCAGAAACTCATCATGAGTATCGGCTGATGCAATACTCAATGCTGCGTTGGGTTGCTGTGGAAAAAAGGATTTATGTACAGCTGACTTCATTGATGTGTAGATGTTCATTTCTGCCTTTGATTAGCAGATCAAAAATCTTGCAAAACGTAACTTCGTATTGGGACTTCCGTACTGCAGCAGCAGCCACTTTCCTGCTTTAGGTCTCACAAACCAAGTTAATAACCACAGTAAGATGCAACTCATCAATACCATCTACCGTGCATAATATCGATCTCACCTTCGTATTCGGGCTGCCGTACTGCAGCAGCAGTCGCTCCTTCTCGGCAGCGTCCGCCAGTGCCATCATCTTCCACGCTGCTGTAGCGGGCGAGTCGAGCGGGGAACTGGAAGATGATTCAGATTAATGTTTCCATTTCTCCTATCTTGACAGTTTCACACACAGTTGCTTTGCAGATAGTTAAAAAAATGCAGATTTTCGCCACATGAGATCACAAAGATCGAACTGTTGAAAGGTTAGAAAAAGTAAGGCTCACCTCATCCTGCTCATCTTGCCCGCTCGCTGCTGTCGCATTGCGTCGTCCAGATAGGCCTCGCTCTTTGATCTGCAGAGATCAGAGATCAAAATGATCAGTTGTCGATAGTTCCTTTGACATCATCAATAAGGCAGACTTACCGTTTCCCGAATGTCTTCTTCTCCCTGATGACGTCATCGATCGCCTTCCTCGGCAGGACCATCATCTCCTCGAGTTTGTCGTCAGAAAGAGTGGCGGTCTCTGAAGGAGGGATACTGTGAGTGCCGTAATCCAAGACGATAACCTCAGTTAGATTGCCACTATCGTAACCAAGTGATCTCAATTCGAGTCAAGTTACAATAAGAATGCCATCGACTACAGTAAGATTGTGGCGTCAAAACTGCGGCAATCGTAAAATGACACCAGCTAGACTACCGTACCATCCGGCTCCGGTCCGCTGTAGATGAAGAGCGGGATCTTCTTCGTGCCGAACAGGTAGTGCACCTCAAATTTATATATTGATTTTTTCTGTCCACCTATTGGCCGATCACGCACTGCCAACTCTCGAACCCATTGTTCTTGTAAAGCCAGTGAAACTCATCCAAAAAAATCTCAAAATCGATGACGTCATTACGCTTTATAGGAGTGGCAAAGAATGGAAACTGGAGCAAAAAACACGAATTCCGTTGTTGGCTCGATTCAAATATCTAGCAGTCCTCCTCACCTTCTTGATGATTCCCATCGCCACCAGCACGTTCGCGATGTCGTAGAGACGACGGCAGCGACCTGGAATTAGACAGTTTATCAGCTAATCAGCCGACTAATTAGCTAAATAACTAATTAACTAATTAACTTTGATAGGCACGTTCTCTATCATTCTTTGGATAAGATCTCTATCACTCTGTCATTGTCTAATTAAGGAACTAATTAACTAATTAACACTAATAACCTCTGCTGGGCGGGTCGAATCCCTCCGTCTCCGTGTCCTTGATCAGCACGGTGGAGGCGACGTCCAGGGAAACGCGACGGCGGTCTTGCTGGAAGGGTGTTGTTGTTGTTGTTGTATTGACATTTATTTTTGAGGAACGCAAAAACCATTCATTGAATTTGTTACAATGCGAAGACTCACGAAGCACTGCTGAAACTCATTTAGAACTAGCAGAAACCGGACCATTCTCCATTCCCAGTTAGATCACGCCGGACTGACTGAAGAGTCAACTTTATAATCACTCACCGGGTTCGCCAGCAGCACCATGATGAACCTCCTGCAGAGCATAGCCAGACTGTTCTTCGTGCCGCGAGGGTCCTGAAGTTAGGATGTTGACCCACCGAACAACCCTCTCAATTCTACCGTAACCGGAAATACTACCGTATCCAATTACCGTACCCTCAGGGTCTGGCTCGTCGAAGGCGAGTGGACCGAAGTGGGCGTGGCAATGCGGAATGACTTCGAGGAGAAAGGCGAGTCGAGCGGGGAGGAGGAAACGGTTGATGGACCGGAGGCAGGAAGGACCGGGTCCAGCATCGAACCTGGGTATGGTAGATATGAGTACGATATCGATCGATCTAGAGGGATCTATCGACAGGTGTATCAGTCAATACTAACAGTAAGAGTGGTCAGATACGGCAGTTACCGTACCCACGAGATCCTTCCTTTTCGCGCCGGGAGACAGATCGGTGAAGGAGCACATGGCCTGCTCGACTTGGTGGATCTTCGACGGAAGATTCTCGTCGATCGATTCACGCTGGAATGAGAAGGATTACGGAATGTTTGGGGTACTGTAACCAAGCCAATCGATATTCTCATTCACGCTGGAATGAGGAGAGATCATGGTAGGGGTATAAAATATCTTCACTACGCTTTGTGTATGTTTCAGGGGTAGTTCAAGTTGCTAAGTTCTTCTCCTCTGACAATCTGTCTCCTTCCCGCTTTCCTAAAAAAACTGACAAACCTCCGCAACGCATTACAATAATAACTGATATAGAGTAACCATTCCATCCAATCAATAACTCCTTGTCATCCTCTACTATTCCCAAAGTACCCGCTTCCCTCTTCTCCCTCCCGTTAGCGCACGATTGCGTCATCCCGTGGGTCAGGTTCCATTTGCTTTCTTTCTCTCTAGTCCCTTGATAATGGGACTCCCCGCTTCGCGGTTGCGCAACCACTCTCCAGAAGGGGTCTTTCTTCCTCTCTCTAGGGGTTAGAGAGTGACGAGAGAGTGGGGAGATGGGAGAGACACAGAGAAACTCTCTGAGCAGAGACTCGATCCTCTCAGCAGAGGTGCGAGATGGCAGAAGAAGAGGATGGGTCAGAAGGGGTGACGCAACACCGAGAGGACCTCAGCAGGCTGTGAGCGCGGGAGTGCAGAGAGAGACCATCGGTTATCTTACTGTAACTGCTCAATAGAATATCAAAGCAAGAAAGGTGCCTTGGAAAAATCTAATATGCCATCTTGCCTATTCCAAAATATAGGCTTCTCGTGCATGAGAGACTTGAGAGATCGAATGACGGGCATCGATCAGTCAAGTACTGTTTCGCTACTGTAACTGCTGAACAAACACTTTCATTCAGAAATGTGATGCAGTTTAGTCTTGTAGCTAAACAGTTTATGTCCGTTTTCCCACGACATCTGATCTTCCGAGCAGAGATGGGAGAATGGTACATGGGTCAATGCCGATGACGCAACACCAGACCCAGCTAAGCTGCCTAGCGCACTAGTGTACGGAGACCAGAGAGAGCATCGATTGATTGAACAGTATTGCGTCTCGCATTGCGTCTACAGTAAGAAATGCAGCGAATTCGCGCATTTTCTTATTCGAGAGCTGAGAAATGAGCTGCCAGTCGTCGGTGTTCCCTGTGGCTTAGGGCAGTGTAGTGAGAGGGTAGAGCCCTCTGGCAGTCTGGCACTTGTGATACGGATCTGATCCATCACATTACACAAAATATGAACACGAAGAAAACAATAATGAAAAAAAAACTAAAACTGTACCTGCAACTCGTACATCAGCTTGGGCAGGTTGGTCCGTCTGTTCAAATCTAGTTACTGAACAACTGTGTCTTACAGCTTCAAAATGTGGCCTAATAACCTTTCGCTAAAATAAATATTGAGACAAAATCGATATTCTACCTGCAACTCATGCATCAACTTGGGCAGATTGTTCAGTCCATGCCACGCATAATAACTCTTGTTCAGTTTGCTCATAGCGTCCAGTGCCTCCATCACATTGACTATGTCGTAGATCCGTCGCTTCTCGACCTCTGAAAAGTCAGTTCGTGATTGGAGCAGGCTACGGTAGATGCAAAACTGGGTACGGTACTCACTCATCTTGGTCGCGACGCTCTCGAGATGCACCGAGTTGCCGCCTTCAGCCGCAGTCGCCTCCTTCATGGCCTCGATGAATCTGCGAGGGGAGTCGATAATTGTGGAACCGGGAATTAGGAATCCGGAACCAGAACCGGCACTTACCTCTGGCACAGCAGGCCCAGACTCTTCTCCTTGCGGCAGGTGACGCCGCCTCGCTTTCCCTCGGCTCCCTTAATTTATTAATTATTTAATTATTTTCGAAAATCAAGAAAACCTCCTCGGGCTCGAGGTCGTCCTCATCAGAGTCTTCAGCGGAGGTTCCTGAATTTGCAATTGTGAAATGCGAAATTCGAATCTCGAATGTTCCCGCGCAAACCGTATCTTCACATTTCCCTCGAGAGGGAAAACGTCCGATAAAGCGAGGGGATTTGACAGCTTCATGGGCTGATAAAGAGCAGTCAAAGACACTGTACGATTCCTAGTAGCCCAGTATCACGATTGTCATCGATTAGGAGAAGATCAACGATCAAACCTGCAGTGGCAGTCGATCCAATGCTGCCTTGAGAGTAGACGACAGGCGAGTTGAGCACGGGGTCGTCTTAATTAATTAATTAATCATTAATAAATAAAAATAATAAAAATACCCGGAATCTTCTCGACCACAATGGTCGGTTTCGTGTCCGGAGTGACGAACTCTTCATCGATAATCAGGTTCGTCTCTCGCTGCTCGAAAGCATTCTCCTTGTCGACCTCGCCCGAGGCGTCCATCCCCTACGGAAGATCGATAATTAATAAACAATCGATAATCAAGGATACTTTAGCGATCGCGTGGGAAGACATCGCCTACTACGGTAGATACACAAGAGGATGGGCAGGACCTATTTTCATTCCCTCGGAAATCGATATTCAAGAATACGGTAGATACCAGAAAGCGCGGGGAATTCGAAAGTCTGTACATTATATTAGGAGAATAATGGCGTTCAGAGACCAGTCTACCACAGGCTAGTACCCTGAGAGGTGCCTAAGCCCAGTGGATGGTTGGCTGTAGAGGACCGATAGGAGGCGGGAAGAAGGAGACAGGTCAGAGACCAGGAGATTAGCAACTATCTAGGCCAGACTGAGGGAGCATAGACCCCTTATCGAGATGGCCTCCCCACTAAACTTTGCGCCTTTTCGACGGCCAGATTAGCTCCAGAACCCACATCATCCGACCATAAAATCGCCTGGAGGCGCCGCGCGAAATTCAAACAATGGGCGAGAGGTCGGGTGGTACTAGGGGCGCCAAGTTTGATCAAAGTGCACCGAGAGGCCCTCTGGGCCCTAAGGCTATCATGAGAGGTCCCTGGTGTCAGGAGAAGTTCGAGACCGGGGTTTCGCACCCCCTGGCTGCCGGCCCAGTCCGAGTGATGCGCGGGAAGGAAACCATGGCGAGAGATCGCGTGGGCTCGGAGAGCGCAGAGAGCGCGCGAGAGAGCGGGGAGAGTGGAGAGAGCGGCCAGACAGCCAGAGTACGCAGAGGCGATAGCACTGTGTGCTTTCGCGCGCGTTTTCTCGAGCTACACTGCGTCTCTGCCCCTCTCTGGTGATTAGCCGGAGGGCCGGATAGTGATAAGGGAATTGGGGCGGGTGAAAACGCCGTGATACGAAAAGCGCGGGAACTGGGGGCATTTTTCGACCGTCTCTGAGGCTTTCTGAGGATTCTAGCAAGCTGATAGTGGTAGTACGGCTCTAGAATGGGGTGGATAGTGATAAGAAAGTGGACGCGTTTGGGCGGGTAAAAACGTGCTGTTGGTGCGAACAATACGTAGAAAATTTCGAGGGGTTTCTGTGAAATTATTACCTGAAACTTTTCCGATAAGCATAGTTTATCCACTGCATTCCCTCTTCAGAATTGATTGAAACTGAACTGATTTGATACAATTTTTATGGCCGCTTAGAATGATGAAAATATGAGACGACTCTTTCTTGTTTTTATTTTTTAAGGTAATGGCTCAGTTACTGAATACTTTTCACTGGTACATTCCTTCTTCGAGAACGTGTGAAACACAATGCAATTCTCGCTCTTGACCAGATCAGTCTCCAAGACCGAAATTCGCACAGTTTACGACTAATTCCGCTTCTTATTGCCGGAAGTAGGCTCCGGTTCGGCGCGGATTTCAAATCGCGCCCTTCTATTATGCGGTAATTATCATCTCCCGCCCCGCACCGGCCGGCCGGTCATCATTCCTCTGCATGGAAAAGGCCATCTGTGGGTGACATTTATTGGGCGGCCAGCACTCTAGGGCTCTCTCCAAATTGCGTGCTCTCTCGCTCTGCCTAACCTGTAGAGGAACATGGAATATGAAGAGTCGGCGGCATGCGATCATTCAAAGGCCGGAATGGTATGAGAACGAGGAAAAAGTGCTCTTTGTGCGTTCAAATGTATGTTTTGGGTCGTGTGAAATTTGAATTCTTGGTTTTTGAGGAAGCAATTTTGCACGAGGTGGGTTTGAAATAGCCAGTCATCCAGAGAGAAGCAGACAGACAAAGAACAGTTGCTACAGGCAGTGTAGCCCAGTGGGCACTATATCATCCGGTCTAGAGAGAGGAGTCAGGCAAGGATAGAGGAGAGAATATTTATGGACTCGGGGGTACTGTGTAATGAACAGGATTTCGCTCAATCGTTGCTATTCAAATACGCTTCATGATTACCGAATAAAGAGATGTGCGTTCGATCTGAGATCAGTCTCAGTCTAGGTTCTTATCACTCTAAACCCCAGCCACTTTTACTAGTAGGAGATCAATCTCTGACAACTTTCCTATCTTGATTGTCCCAATACTCCCAATCGCCCTGTTCAATCTCTCCCATTACTGCAGAAGAACGATCGGGCTCTCTCCAATTCACACAGTCTCTCGCTCTGTCTGTCCTAAGCGAGCTCTACCATGGATTTACAAGGACCCTGAAACTTTCGAATACCTGAGAAGGTGAGAGGCAGGGGGCGGCATTTGAACTGGGCACACACTATTTCGCACTGTCTGACCGGCTAGAGTAGAATAGACCAGGTTAGACAGAGTGAGATAGCAGGCGAATGGAGAGAGCCAGACCGTATTGAGGGAAGGAGGGACACTGTATCGGCCTTGGTTGTCAGATTGACACTTCTGACAAGCGAAATGGGGCTGAGTTCGCGTTCAAAAAGCCGCGCCTGATTGATTAGCGCAGGCTCGCACATTCAACCTTGTTACCTGAAATGGAATCTCGGAACAATCTTCTTTTCCTCGAACTTTCTTATTCCTCAAAGAATCCGCTCCATGTTCGAAACCATTAAGAAAGCCATCGAGCAAGTTCGGAAACTAGGAAGATTCTACGGGAATATCCGTCATATCTTGATGACCGGAGTCTGGCGGGCGATTTTATCGCGCCTAATAATCGGGAAATGACAGAGATACCGCCCGTAAAGATGCGAGATGAGGGAGTGAGGACAAGATCGGAGGTGGATAGGGATCAGAGAAGTGATCCAGTGGGAAAGAGACAGATAGGAATAGGTGAAGAAATGAATTGTCCAGAAAGATTCAAAATGTCAAAGTCTTATTTCTCAGAAGTGTCTACAGGATTTGTGGCAAAAATGGATCAATATTGAATTTAAAAAAGACACGGTTACTCGAATTTCAAACTATCTTGTCGTCTGTTCCAATGAAGGAAGGAAGAAAGACACGACCTTGGCTCAATGGCCGATTGCCACTTCTTGCCAGTAACCTGGACATTCTTTCCCTTCTGTTTGTAACCTGAACAGAAGTATGCTGATCACTCGAAAGGTGTCGGGTACTACAATGGTGATTTTCTGCCAGTAGAATTATTGAACCGAAAAGACTCATCTCGAAACATCATAACTCATGCTCCCACACATGACGTCCCATCTCACACCACCTCCTCCATTTTGCATCCCTTGAGCTGGAGGAATGAGGAGCCATGGTCTGGCTCTCTCGCATCACCCTACTATCTCGCCCTATCTAACGATTGAGATAACATGCTCAGAAGTGGAGAAAATACGTCAGCTGTTGTGAATCTCTCCTCTGTGTATGCGTGTTTGATAGACAAGAGAAGGGAAAAGAGATGCTCGAATCTCTCAAACAAATCCGTCATTCCGTGCCCATCGTCATCTTTATCAGAGAGATTTTGATCGATTAGTCGATTCGCTGTTCCCAGTTCGGATTACACGTTTGCCGTCCCTCCCTTCACTTCGTTGTAATGCCGTCATATGAAACGAGTGAGAGGGGAGAGAAGGAGAAGAAGAAGTAAGAAGTTGTGAGAGAATCCCCCTCTTCTTCTTAGACCCCTGAGCAGGTATTGATCGCCGTTGAATACTTCCTAGTTGTTTTTCGAGGATTCGAGAATCTCAGTTTTCACTGTGCCATGGGCGAAAACTTTGTTCCTGTTGTGAGGCGATTCTCTTTGTTATTATTGATCCGATTTTCCTTGTCGATTTCTGTGACCCAACAACGATGTAAACATTTATTTAATTGTTTCGTTGCGCCAGTTTTCTCCAAGATCTTCAACGTTTAAATTTTTTCGTGTCTAATTGTATTTCGATTTTATGTTGATTGTTAAAAAAAAACTGATGCACGAATCGGCGCGGATATCCATCAGTTTTAGAGTAAACGTCCTCTCAGCTTTTACTTCATTTACGCATGATTATCTCTCCGCTGCTAGATTCTACGTTTGCAATTATTCCGTGCTTCGTTTTCGAACTGATTGATATTTTGTGAAACTTCATAGCAAGAATGAATACATTCTTCCAGGGTAAACCCGCCCGTCCCTTCTCGACTCCATTCACTCGCACCTCGACTAGATTCTACTCACTCCTGTGATTGTCCGCGCACGTTCCGCGGACTTTCTCCCATCTATCCCCCTTTCCACACCTTGCACGAGAGAAGAACGATCAGAAGAGATCGTGAAGGCGAACAGAAAGCGTGTGAGTACTAGTAATAACGGAACTTTGCCGAGTACACTCCGAAAAGCATAATCTAGTGATAGAGCGACACTCTGTAAGATACGGAGAAGAAGATTGACGAACACAAGCAACGAATAGACAAAGAGAACAAAGGTGAGGACAAATGAGTGCGAAACCATTAGCAGAGGACGGCATCAGGGTTGAGAGATCTCTGGGTGTCAGCTCATGTCAAAATGAGATAATAATTCAATTTTCTGAAAAATGGAATTAATTTTAACCACTAGAAAATATATAGAATTGATCATCATGGCAGTATCAATCTCCAGTATCAATCTCCAGCAATACAAAACGGTATGAGCACAGTTCATTTCTGAAACACTATTCAATGAACAATTTCCAGCTCCACCATGGTCTACTCGGAGGAGCTCGGGTACGACCCGGAAGAGTGGGAGGAGTGCCCGCCGCCCGATCACTTTCTGGTGAGAATATTATGAAATCACAATTTGCCAGTTGGATCTTGTCTTGAATTCACCGGCAATTAAGATCGAAAATGAGTTGACTTTTTTTTATTATTAAGTTTCTGCAAAGGAGTTGCACCACTTTCAGTCTAATTTCGATATCTCCTGTGCTTAAAACGTTGCAAACGTATCACTATCTCACAAATCTCTCAATCCGTCTGTTGGCTCAATCCTCCCACTCTTTTTTCTGCTTGGTACTTCGTAGAAACTTGCACGCGTTTCGATATCTCTACTATCGTTGATACAGTTCTTTCATCAAATATTGTCTCTTCGGACTCCTTCTGTGTCTCTATTTCTCCATGTTTTCCTCAAATTTTATCACTTCTCCGCACTTTTTGATGTGTTTTCCTCCTTTTCTTGATGCTCAATCGATCCCCAACCTCAACATGCTGAAGTGATCAGAAGAGAAAGAAAGAGAGAAAGAGAGCAGAGGGATAAGCGTGGGTTGTCAGAGACGAGAGAGGCGAGCAAAAAGTTGAGAAGAGACAAAGGCGAGAGCCGGAGATTCTCCAGAGCCGGAAAATAGTGTTTGACATGGAGAGACGGGCGGATAGAAGTGGGGAAATGAGGAACACCTGACGCTTGAGGGCGCTCTCTTGATTGCGTCTTCGCTCTCTTCTTCTCCCATACTACCTCGCTCTGTTAACAACCTAGAGGTTGCGAGGAAAACGGAGTGTTAGGGGATAGGGGAAGTAAGAAGGAAAGAAATGCGAAATATCCGCTCATAAATTGCGACGCAAAGATCTGTGTGTTTGCTCTGTTGGTGGGCGATCGAGAATCAGAGGAAGATAAGAACAGAACAACAGAAGTGATATCCTGTAGTGAAATCGGGTTGAACAGGGTTCGATAGTGTGCTTTGTTGGGCCTAAGCTATGAAATTTCTGCAGTGAATACGCTAGTCAAACATTGCTCATAATCAGGAGACCAATGAGGAGCCTGTGGTGATATCCTGATGGGCACACTGATAAGCTGATCAAGCTCTCGCATAACCAGCATTCAAGAATCCAGCTTGGTTGATCGCTCTCAAAACAATGAAGATCAGCATCACAAAAGCGTGTTTAGAGCAAACAGAAGGCCACATAGTTTTTTTTCAAAAATAGCTTGAAATTCCTCATAGAGACACGATGACACGTCTTCTCCCCCTGATACATGTCTTCTCTCAGAAAAAACTAAGCAACTAGGCATATTCACACCATTCAAATACAAAATGATGATAAGGTTGTGGCTACATAATCTATGATTTCCCATTTCCAGGTCTTCTCTCCCTTCACCCGTCTTGTTCTCTCCCTCTCTGCCATCGGATTCGCCGTCCTCTTCTTCTGGCTGATCGACAGCCATAATAATAAGGGAAAGAAGAAGGAGGAGGAGGAGGAGACTGAGAAGGTATAGTGATCCAATGGAAACAATCCATGGTAGGGATCAGTAGTTCGTAAGCGGTTCAACAGTGCTGATTAGTCGTTAGACAGCCATAACAACAAGGGCAAGAAGAATGAGAAAGAGGAGGGGATTGAGAAGGTACGGAGGCTATTGCACATACGGTGAAAAAAAATTGTTTGTTTGTGTAACCAGATAATGGAGCGCAAATCAACAACGAGCGAATAGATAAAAGAAGAATCACCAGTGAAACCTATAACCGTAACCACATGCAGCTCTTACTACTCGTAATTGATGGGCATGCAAATTGAAAAGCACATTCGTTCCTTGCAACAATCCACCATCAGGCCACCCGCATCACTCCTCCCACCGCCTCTCCCTCTTCTTCCCCAGCTTCCGATCTCCTCTCCACCATCACCGGTCTGTTCACGGGCAGCCGTGCAGCAGCAGACTCGGACTTTGTCCAGAGAAGCTTCCGAGATGAGGAGGTGAAGATGTTGACCAAGTGTCTCTTTACCTTGCTAATCTTGCCAATAGTCACAGAAAAAAGTCCAAAAATAGAGATAAAAGTTGAAGGTTCCGAGATGAGCAGGTGAGGATCAGGAACTTTCTTTGATATGGTATGGACATACAGATAGAGTTGTCTCAGGAGGCAGATAGAGCATGTAAAACTAGTATGAAACTTCAACAAGTTCTCGTATTATTCGAAAAATGAGACATGTGCTCATTTCAGAAATCACCGGCTGCAGTTGCTGCAGCTGCTGCACGGGAGCAAGCGGCGAAGGTTATTCAAATGTTTTTTTTTTGGATTTGCAACTGGCCAAAAGATCGATCAACGACTATTGCTTCAGAAGAAAATCAACTTGTGAAACCTATCCTGAACCAAATCCAAATGTGTACCGACTTTTGTTTGATCTGTTCTGAAAATTTGTAATATATAAGACACTTTTTGAGAAAGTGAAAATATTCTTGGCAAAGTTGAAAAAATCGATCTCCCCAAAACTGGTGTGCAGGTAGTACTCACCGAGTGTATCTTACCTGCAGCTTCCGGAATCACATGGGTCACTCTCCGACGAGCGGTGATGTATGTTTCATTGAAACGTAACCCAGCCGACTTTGCGATTTCGCAATCGTTTCTAACGAGCGAGGGCGCAAAAAATGCACAAAATTCAGATGGTCATTCACACCAAGCT
>LS501034.1:149196-168645 GCA_900490845.1 Pristionchus japonicus | reverse complement strand
CTTTGGTTTCATTTAAATTAAACATAATTAATAAAAAGCTGGAACACGTCGCCACTCGGATATCGAAAGAGCATCCCATTAGCTATCGATTCGGCTCTAGAACGTCGAAATTCATCAAGTATTCGTCTTGTGCTTGCCAAATGTCTCGTTTTTTGGCAAAGTCGTGTCCACAGAAAGTGGGCGGAGCTTGCGGCGCCTACATAAACAGCACAGCTATCCTGAAAAAAAAGATAAAGATGCTAATTTTTCAGACGAGCCGACGAGGCCGAACCCCTGCCCGCCTCAGCGAAGATCAATCAGAAGGTGAGTTTCAGCATTACTTCATCCTTCTTTACTTCCTCGCACCTTCAATACTTTCTGGACAATCCTTTGAAAAATCAAAAAATCACTTGTTTGGCAACAACTTTCACCCCTTCCAGATCGACCAGATCTCGTCGGCCCTCGAGCAGTCGCTCCTCTCCGAGATCGAGCAGCTCGCCCGTCAGACGTCCACCATGCAGGCCGAGCTGGCCCGAGCGAGGTCCGCCCTGCATCGATATGCCTTGATCGCGCGAGACAGGGAGCGGGAGCGGTTGTTGGAGCACTATAGACGATCAGTTAGGAGGAGTCAGAGGGAGGTTGAGAGAAGGGAGAGGAGTGTGGAGAGGGCGACCCAGACTGAGGAGGATAGCGATAGTAGGCGGAATAGCGGGAGACATGTGGCGTGGGATAGGAGTTTATAAGGGAAATAGAACTGTGAACGCTTCGTTCTTAATGGACTAAACACTTACCAGTGATTTTGGTCATACAACTGACAAATACTATTGCTGCGGTAGGTGGTATGATCTAAAATCCGTGAAGCCATCGAGGAGTTGTGCCTTATTCTGATCTGAAATTGATTGAATGCATGCTCCATTATTGTCAGCACCGTTGTCCTTTCGTTCCCCACGCGATCTCGATAGTCTCTACAGTAGAGACGTTGCTTGTATACATGTTCGTCTAACCTTCAAGTTTAGATTGTAGTCTTCCCAAAGACGATAAGTGTCCATGTCCTCCGTTCCCAGTCCCAGTCACTGTATTGTTACCGTACCTTCCCGGTTACCGTATTCGTCCTTGATCGATCGATGTATGATAATAATTTGCTTATCTAATCACGGCCTGATAAAGCATGCTGCCTGTGCACCGCTGTGTTCTCTGTTATCGCACTGCACGGAGGGAAATGGTGATGGTTTTGGATTTGGATATTAGACCACGCTCATCAAGAGCATGTGCAGGGCAGGCCACTTCTGGCTAATGGTGGTGGATTCTTCTTTTATAGGACCTTTGGTCGATTTTTGTTGCTGAAGGGAAATGGTGGAGGTAGTATTTCTGAAGGTGCACTGAATGAGATACACGAAAGGTTGAGTTCCAATGCGCCCGTTGTGTGACATTTTCACTGTCCGCCCTTTTTGTTGTTCTGTATCGTGTGTGGAATGGTGCACAGCGTTTTGCGAATACCAAACAGTCAAGCGTTCAGCAGCACTGATGTGGTTTATAACTGGACTCTGATAAGAAACGAGTGCTTAGTGGGGAGAACCTTTTCTGAATCTTTTCTTTTTGGAGGTCTATCAAAATTTTTCTGCTTTATCAATGACGCCCAAACCAACCGCTCTAAAAAGCCAATTTATTTATCTGAACCTTGCTCTCTTTCAGAGACTCCGAGTACACGGAGCACTCGGACGAGCACTCCGAAGGCGTTCCCGACCTGAGAAGACTCGAGGATGCATTCCAGCCAGCGAGAGATGTCAGATTCATCCACACCGATGAGAGGGTGAGTTCGCACAGTGCCCAGGAACATTCAAAGAAAGCTAGAATGTTGACTAAAAACTGTTTGATTGGAAGAGTGGGCAAAGGAACAACAGGCCCCTCTAATGAATTATTTTTGAGAGACTGTATGATGAAGAAAATGCGCGTTTCACCATCGATCCATGAACTGAAAATACCCCCCCCCCCCTTCCCTCTTCAATTCCATGGACTATGACGTTGTTGTTTTCTATTCTCGTATTTTGCATGGGGAGGAGAGTGATAACTGGTTGAGAGAGGACGGACGTTAGATAACGGGATGTTTTTAGAAACAATCTCTCCTGTTTTGGAGAGATCCACTCTCGGGAAACATCTAACTGGCACGGTGATTGGACGTTTAGGAGCTCGCGTTTAAGAACTCTCGATGTGTGACGTTTAGGAACCCAAAAATGACCTGTTTTGGAGACGTTTCAGAACATTTGACAAGTTTTATCTGAGTTCCTAAACGCCCCATCACTACTGGCACCCTATTTTACTGTTACATCTGGTTCTTAGACAATTGTGAATAATTGATTTTTATAGCGCGGTTGACACAGGACAACTGGTTTCAATCCGGAATTTCTCGCTAAAAGTGGTTCTGAAACTCATCATTCTAGGCGGAACAACCCGCACCCATCTCTCATCGCAGCAGTGAGAGACAGAGTGGAGAAAGTGACGACTTCGTTAAGGTTTATTATTTAGTTAATTATGCTAATTAGCTGAATAAATTACCTTCATTAATTTAAACTTATTAAGATCACACCTCCCTCGCACTCTGGCGCGCCATCGCCGTCACCAGGAATTGTGTGCATGAGCTCTTCTGAGGTTGCACTTATTTTAATTAGAGAATTGTTCACAAGAAAGTCACAATGCGATTTCCAATACTAGAAAGAGATTGAATGATATCCAACCTCCTGAAACGTGTGTTTCACGTGAACCTCTTAGACGTGAATTTCACGAGGTATTCAGTGGTTCAAAGACATCAATTAGGAAATAGTTTTACTAATTAACTCACTAACTAATTTACTATTTACCTAATTAACCTAATTAAGGAGGAGCAACTGAAGCGTCTCGTCGAGGAGTACGACGTCATCGGCTCCTCCCACTCATCGACGCTGAAGAAGGACGCGTCGGCGCCTGGTTAGTCGTAGTCTAGAATCAAGGATAAGGATAAAGAAGGAGTAGTAGGTTTCAAAATCCGTGATATCGTAGAGAGAGAGTTGTGAAAAGAGCAGTCATCGCGCTGAAGAAAGACCCTTCGGATCTTGGTTAGTTCTGATAATCTGCTCCTTTTTGTCCGTCAGTTGGGGTTGTTTCCTTATCAATTTACTTGCCACTCTTGGTTAGTCCGAGAGGCGAAAGTGTCACAAACAAGTTGTTATTGGAACGATGAATTGAATCTTTTTCAATCAGGCGCACTCTACCGTTCCCCTCCCGGAACCCCGGCAGCCGCTCACCAGCAGCAGGAGCCCCACCAGCTATCGCAGCCCCTGCCCTCGCCCACCACAGCCGTCCTGCTGCAGGAGTACGAAACCGTGCAGCCGGTGCAGCACCTGCAGCAACCCACGGTAAGACAAGTCTGTGAACGGGATGTGCAAAGTAGGGTAGTAGTTGAAATAGGGAATTGCAGCAGGTGCAACTCAAAGGAGAGCTGCAGCAACAGCAGCAGCAGCACAGTCCCTCGCCCCAGCAGCTGCAACAGCAGAAGGAACAGCGCATCTCTGCTGAGGAACAGGCTCAGCTGGATCAGGTGTGTTTCACGATGCGATGAAATGAGTAATGAATAGGATGGATTCGATTCCAGTTGCAGTAGCGCTCGAAAAATTAAAAAAAACCCTCTCATCCACTTCACAGACTGTTTTCAAATCGAGTATTGCACAAAGGAATCACAGGTTTTTGAGAGTGAATTGGCATTGTAATAGTTACTACTAGTACTAGCATTGCCCCTCCATGCAATGAACGAGTGCCTCGAATAACGCCTTGATCTTTGAATTTACTTCAGGTTCTGCGCGACTTCGAGCTCACTCCCGGTGCCAAGCGAAAGGACCTCCGCGACCAGCACACCCCACGCACTCCCCCTCACACACCAGAGAACACCCTGATGGATCCCTTCGGACGGCCTCTGTCGGCCGAGGTCTGTAACTTGGAAACAATAAGATAACTAATTGATTTGAAAATGACGTCTAATAAACCTAAGTTCAGCTCGTTTTGAAGACCGCCATCGGCGGAGGTAGTGATTAGTTGCCTAATCAGCTTAGTAAATTAACGAATTCCACTAATTAACGTAATTAAGAGGGACCAACTGCCCGCCGACGCTGGAGAGGAGCCCGCCGTGCACTACATGATGGATGGAGACACGATGAGTGAGATATTCATACAACTCTTTTGTCTGATTACTCATAATTGTATCATTGGAGCAACAAGAAGTGATAAAAGGCATCAATTCTTTGCTTTACAGGTCCAACCACCGAGCTGCGCTTCAAACTTGCCCCCAGAGGCTCGATCGGCGACCTCAAACTGCAGTTCCCTCGCTTGCCTTCAGAAGCCGGCATCGAGGTCGTTGACCCGGCAGTGGCGCATCTTCCGAAAGGTGAGGCCCTTCAATAACAACAACAACAACAATAATAACGACAGCAATAACAAATAAAAACAACAACAAAACATTCCAGACGCCTTCCTCCCATCCGACCTCGAGGATGTCCTTGCTTCCCTTGCCAACGTCGATTCGCACGAACTCTACCTTCCGTCCCAGCAGCCTCCGAGTGAAGAGGTGGCCGCAGCCAGACACGCTGCAGCGCTGGAACAGCAGCAGATGCAGCAGCCTCAGGTGCAGATGCGTGATGAACATTGAAACGCTATTATGTGTCTGTACACTATACGCGGAATGCGCAAAGATGTTCTTGCAGCAGCAACCCCAACCTACCTCTGATGCGGAGAAGCAGCAGCAGCTGCAGCAACTGTGCAACGAGACGCCCATCCTATCGGCTACTCCAGAGCCGCCGGTGGAGAAGAAGGTACGTTGTCTTTCAAGGTCTGATGGTTCGATCTTTGATCTCCTCAGGAAAGCTCCGACTCGCTCTTCAACGAGCGCAAGCCGACCGTCGTCAAGGTCGAGCAGCAGCCTGCAGCTGCAGCTCCTGCAGCAGCCCCTCACGCTGCCGTGCAGCAACTGCTGCAGCAGGCTGCGAGTCTCGACCTGTCGCAGCCACTGCAGCCGCCCATGGCCGCGTTCGACCGACCGGCTGATGGAAGCAAGCCTGCTGCCACAGTGAACGCAGACTTTGTCGTGCGACAACAGCAACCAGGCAGTGAGGTGAGTGGAACAATCGATTGGGTTAGATTTCTGTTTTGTAACGGCGCTCAACATGACATTAACAGCTACGGTTCACGGAGCTGATACGAGCTCGCTGAAACACATCTGACCCATCAAAAGCACGACAGATTAGGAATTTTAGAGTGGACCACGAAATATGAAACTACGTGTAAAAAAGGAAGAAAGGAAATAAAACTACGTGTCAAGAGCTTGCAATCTTTCGATTGTGATCTCACTACAGATCTCGAAATATATGGTTCATGCAACTTCAAGTGGAAGTTTCCAGGAAGATCAATTCGCTGCGTACAGCATGAAGCCGCAGATGATCCCGGCCTTCGAGCCCAAGATCAAGGTTGATTTTTATCGAATAAAAATGCATTAGCTGCAGCGATCTTCTTGTGGTTCAAAGGGGCTAATCGATTAGAGACAAGCCATGTTTTCACCTATGTTTCACAAATATCGTATTGCTGCTTACGTTCCCATTTTTCAATACGTCCTTGTATTCCGGTAGAGAAAAACCATACCAAACATCTTTGTAGCAGAAACCCGCGGCCGCCGCCTCAGCAACCATCCCGCACGAGGAACTGCAGCAGGCTGATGCTATCTTCCAGGTGTGTTGTTGTTGCTGTTATGAAGGAGGCAAGTTGTTGTTTTGACAAAACAATAACAACGACAACAAAATCTCAGGACGCGCTCGACTACATGCACGCGCAGAAGCAGCCGGAGGCGCAGGTAACTTCGAACAACCTATTTTTCCAACGTAAAAAAATTGTTTCGGATTGCAATAACTGAAAACGCTGGGTTTTGCATGATTCAGCTATAAATCGGGATACAAGCATCCTAAACTTCTCCTTGCAGCCCCCGCAGGCCACCGGCTTCATCATGGAGGAGGAGATGCTCTCATCGCATGGTAATTAGCATAATTTATTTCAGTAACTTAATTTAAATTTTCTTAATCGCAGGCGATAACGTGCCTCGTCGTCTGGAGAAATCAGCTGACGGCACCAGCAAGTTGATCAAGACTAATGATGTGAGAACAGTTCCTTGATCGTTAATTTGTGATCTATGATCTCTGATCTTTGATCTCAGATCTTCGATCGTCTCGACCCGAATCACGACGATCACGACGACATGACGTACGCGCCCGAGATCCAGTCGGTCGAGATACCGCCCGATCAGGTGACTTGTTAATTCTGAGAAAGCAGTCAAACGAGGAATTGACCCTCCTGCTGCTCGCCACTCTCGTATAAACTGTGAAACCGATTTAAAACTGTCAGCAACTTGCATGGGCATAATGAAATCGTTCACCACTTAGATGAGCGAGACATCCGAACTCCCTCACGAGGATCTCCCCGAAGACGACGTGCCCGTCCTGTTCAAGAGTGCGGAGGCGCAGAAATTGGGTGAGAATTTCTGATCTTTGAAATCGGACCTTCTTTCTTTCTACATTTGATGAGTGAACGTGATGCAATTGAATCACCTGCGAAAACTATAAAAAGTTGTCCAAATTGATGCTTGAATGGTTCAGAAGCGGAGATTCGCGCGCAAGAGTCGGCCATGGACGAGGCGAAGAGCGCGATGCAGCATCGGGTGAGCGAGTTCATTATCCATTCATTATTCAGGAGGGCAAAATTCACAAATTAGTAATAGAATGAGACAAAATAACAGAGCAAAACAGTCAAAATTTTGATTTATATTTTGAAAAAGAGCCTACTATGACATCAAAGATTTGTTTCGCATTCCCATTTTGGGAAAACTGTGAAACACAAGTTCAAATGTGGCATTCGACTAACGAAATGAATTTCTAAATAACTTATCAAACACTATCAGGCCGCCCTCGCCGCCGCCCCTCACATCATCTCGATGAACCCCAACAAGAACCAGCAGCACCCTCGCTTCCCGTCGACGCCCTCCATCTCGAGCGCCAAGGATAGTCCGAAGGTATTTGGCTGATGCACCGCACTTACTGCAGTATGATTAGGTCTAGAAAGATTGGTAAACTTAAATGGAAGCGCGTTATCTTTTTTTGCGATTCGTGCCCACGATATGAACGCCAAGGATAGCCCCAAGGTATGTGATTTGAGTCTACCAGATTTATATTTGCCTATAATTTGAATGAATGAAGAATCTGCCAATCATTGAAGCTCTCAGAGTACAGAACATTCACAAGAACAGTGAAACTCACCACAAACCTACGTGCGCTTGTGTAGACCGTTCTTCGAGACAAGTATTCTCAAAACTAGAGGCTACAAAAAAGATTTAGACGAGAATCTACAATGTCTTCTCCACGAGACGACGCGTGTACATCGAACGGCGAGGGGCGAAAGTGAAACCAGATTCTCTTTTCGAATTCAAAGCACACCTACCCCGCTCGCGCGACCTATCCCCATTATCCTACACAAAATAACCCCCAATCCGTTTTTCTTCAAAATTCTCCCAACTTTCCCCCACAAATCTAACTCCCGTTCCCGACTGGTGCAAGGGAGTTCGGTCCTCGATCCCTTCTCACATCTAACCTTTTCCTCTCCCCTCGCAGGCACTCCGCAAGCAGAGCTCCCTCCTCTCCATCCTCGGCGTCACTTCAACGCAAGAGATGCTCCTGAAGATCGACAGTCTCGAGGTTCCGAGTGATCTTTGATCTTTCCACCCCCAATTCATGCATTTGACTCAAACGCTCTCAACTCATCCCTTTTTCAAGCACTTCCTCATCCAATGAGCACCTCCTAGTAGGGTTGCCGGTACGAAAACGAAAACTAAATTACCGCACGAGACTCCCCCCTCTCCCAATTTCGTTAGCAATTTCGCGAGAGACGCGCAATATGCAAAAGGGACCGGTAATTTCGCCACTAACGAAATCTTAACGAAATTGCCCGATCACACGCGCCGCCACAGATTGGAAGGGTTCGACTCCCGCGTGAGGCATGTCTTTTGCCGGATTTTTCGCTGGCGTGGGTATTGCGAGACGGTGTGTGGGGAGTACCATGCCAAAATTATAGACCTTATCGAGCATGATTCAAAGAGTGGCTCTTGATTTTGTGCGAAATAAGAGCTTTTTCGGCCCAAAACAGCATAAATCGAGAGGAGGCTAATTCGCCGTAACTCGGATCGCTTAGGTTTGTTCATACCAAATGTAGGGCAGGATCCAAATATGATCTCATTTCAATCTGGGAGCGGTCCGTCAAAAATGAACGATGTTATGGCTAGCCGCACAAGGCACTTTCGTATCCTCTCGCCTCTTTGATCTACCTCCTCTCAAATTTCGTTAAGATTTCGTTAGTGGCGAAATTACCGGTCCCTTTTGCATATTGCGCGTCTCTCGCGAAATTGCTAACGAAATTGGGAGAGGGGGGAGTCTCGTGCGGTAATTTCGTTTTCGTTTCGGCAACCCTACCTCCTAGCATGATGTCAACGATATGAGATAGAAAGGGGAAAAATGATCGTTCAGGCGCTCTCCAACGCGATGCGCAAGGCTGGTCTCGAGTCGACGAATGTGATATTTGGTGAGCTCAATCTGCTCTTATTGAAGTTTGCGGATTCGATTGAGTTTCGCAACTCTCTCAATTGGCTTTGATGGTATTGGTTTCGATCGTTCCCCGTTTTTGTGCATAAAAAATAACATCAATGCTCTATCACTGACCGGGATCAATTAGTGATAGTTATCGATTGATAACCCGAATTGATAAATCAGGAATCGACTACACCGCATCGAATAAGTACCAGGGCGAGGAGTCTTTCGGAGGCCACTCCCTTCACACGATCCATCCGAATCTGAAGAACCCTTACCAGCAGGTTGATCTTTGGTCTTTGATCTTTGATCTTTGATTCCGTAGTTCTGCGAGCATATTGATCTCTGCCTCTTTGGTTTCTCACCTTTCCGAATGCTGCCTTGCCTCTTCACCAGCCTTAGTGCAATAAATCGCTGCGAGATATCGATACTGATTAGCAGAAAATATAAATAAACTGTCAATATTAATTAAAAACAAGCATTTATAGCCTATAAATTATAGGTAAATTATAGAAACATAAAAACATATAAATTATAGGTGATCACGATCCTCTGTCGCACTCTTACCGTCACCCCAACTAGCTGTTTAGTCTCTTTTCGAAACATCATTGTTACCACTTCGTTTCAACAACGACTTGAGTAAGCAACATTTAATTCCCAGGTCATCACGATCCTCGGTCGCACGCTTGCTCCATTCACCACCACTGGCGACATTCCCGTGTTCGGGTTTGGAGACGCGAAGACGAGTGACTGGAGTGTGTTCTCGTTGAAGGAGAACGGGCACTGTACGACGCTGGAGGAGGTGTTGAAGTAAGTTTATTGGCCTACTGGAGTTCTACGAAACTTTAATCAAAGACATTTGATAGAGCCCTTACAAACGGGCGTGGTGGATAAATGTGGTAGGAGTAGGGTGTTTGGAGTTGTTGTTGAAGGAAAACGGGCATTGTAAGACGTCGGAGGAAGTGTTGAAGTGAGTAGCCGATCTATTATCGACTATAGAATGACGGCAGGGTGAATTTGCATTAGGTCGTTGGGTGAAGACGTCTTTATTAGCTACAAAAATTGTTAGGCACGGGGTGTTGGGAATAGAAGGAGAACGGGCACTGCACGACACTGGAGGAAGTGTTGAAGTGAGTTAACGTGAATTGCACAAGTGTGTTTCATACGTACATTATGAACTATTACTCTCAGATACTTTGGTGGTTCCACACTTATGTCGGCAAAATCCACAATTAACATTTACAGGACCTACAACGAGGTCACGCCGACCGTCGAGTTGTCCGGCCCCACCAACTTCTCCCCGCTCATCTACCAAGCAATCGAGATCTGTCAGCGGACAAGAGAGGTACGATAGCTACCGTATCCACTACAGTGATCGCTAACTGAAAAATCAATAACTGCTACCGTAATCCAAATCGATTACAGTACCACATCCTGGTCATCATCGCCGACGGGCAAGTGACCAATGAGAAGGCGACGAGGAGGGCGATCGTGCAGGTTTGCCTTCTTCCGTTCTTCCTTCCTTCCTCCCTCCCTTTATAAAATAGAGCACCCGGCGTAAGTAACTGATCACTGTAAAGTAGTTAATGTTGAAAACCTCCGATCACGTGAACTTACCTTTTCATAGGGAAACGTTCTTCGTTCAGTGATCTTATTACACATCTTTTTATGATTGTCCGGTTTTCGAAATATAAATCCGATTCGCAGGCCTGCCAGTACCCGCTCTCGATCATCGTCGTGGGCGTCGGCGATGGACCGTGGGAGATGATGAGGGTGAGATCAATTGAGGATAGCTTGCGATCCGCCATTCCCTATCCCCACAGTGAATGGTTGATTATAGAGCAAAGGAAAAGAAGTAGTATGTTTCAAATCACATTCAATTGAATGTGAGTGCAGTTGCTTCGATGATGTCCTGTTCCATGGAATAAGCAAAATAAAAACTGAAGTAAACAGGTCTGATTTTGTTCCACGTTCAGGTTTTCGACGAATCTCTCCCGAAGCGGCCGTGGGACAACTTCCACTTCGTCGAATTCCACGAGGTAATCGCTTACTACTTCGCAAAATCAGTTTTCAATCTCTCTTCTTCTGGTCTTTCTCATTCAATTAGCATAACAATTGTTGAGGGAGAGATATCAATTAGATAATCAATTGTTATTTAGGTGTGCAAGCGGGCGAGCGGCGCCGCGGATGGAGATGTCAAGGTACTTTTTCTTATTCTGAAGCAGGCAATTGGTTGCGTTTCAGCCTGGCTTCTTTTTTCCTGTAAGATCGAGCACATCAATTTTTTGCGCATTGGTATTCAAGAAAACCAAGTACTAATGGCGTCAGCTTTCACTATCAGTGACTAATTGAAGGTGGCACAATTGCAGGTGGCCATCCAATCGCTGCTCGAGATTCCCGACCAGTACCGATGCATCTGCAATCTGGGCCTGCTCAAGGGCCGATCGCCCTCTATCGCTCACAAACTTACTTAATTTTTAAAAATCATTTATCGATCGATTTCTGAGCCACCGTAGCTGCACTTTTACCAGCCAGGTCGATCCCCTTAGAGGTATTCACACAAGCACAGCGTCATTCCAGCTTATTCTTATATTTTTATCGAAATTCGCTCGGTGAATTGCCATTTTTGCTTAGTTTTCTGACAATTGTCACCGATCGAGTTTCCCCTATTCTGAGTAGATTAGTCGTACACTTTGTCTAGCGAAGCAATAATTTGTTTACATATTCGTGTTGTGTAATCAAGGAACTTGTCAAGAGGATAAATCTCAAATCTTGGAAATCTGTGCAGCAAGTTAAGAACGGCGAAACAACAGGTACAAATCGCAGCTGAACATCAATTCTCTGCCGAGCCTCCGGGACGATCTCTTGATAACTGCACCGATATCTCGCCCCCCCCCCCCCCCTAACGAGGGACCCCGTTCTCGCGGGCATCATCCTCCGTAGGACTCAAGTCCCCGCTACTGGGGCGCCCCGCCTCGGGGAGGTCTCGCACGGCCGCCGTGGGGTCGGCTAGCGCTAAGGGGACAGTGTAAAAATCCGCGTACGCTCGCGTGTCTGCCCCGCCGAGGGCCACACAACCGCGCGAGCAAAAGGGGCGAGGAGTGGAGAGGGCCCTCTCCACTGAGGAAGGAAAGGCGGGTAAGGAGGTTGAAGGAGACGTGCGCGCTGGACACGCCGGGATGTGGATGTCCTTAAGGAGGAAGGCGGAGGAGAGAAGTTCCCACGGAAGGAGGTTTAGTTTCATCGTGTGGAGAAGAAGGTAGAAAGGCAGGCTTGTCACACCTCCTTTCAAGGCTTTCGGTGAGAAGGACGGTTTCATTTGTCGACATTGTGCAGGCAGAACCAAAGAGATGAGTGCAATCAATCGCAAAACCCACAGCGACTTACGGCTCTATAAGATAAAAGCGGAGAAGAATTAATATTCCGAAAAAAGTAATACCTCATGCACAAATTACATGCTCGTGATTACTCAGTCCTCTATGCAAATGTTGTTTGCCCGGATGTTGCATCCGGAATGGTTGATGAGTGATTGATAACAACACTATTCCTCTTTGTTCACCTCTCGTGCTATGCAGGTTGGTCATCGAGAGGCTTCTCAACTTCCAATCTCATAAAATCTAGCTCATGCAATTCGCACATTCCGCTCTGAGTCATCCCATTGTTTTGGCTAATTCCTACCCTGCATTGTCCCCTCCTTCTCTCACCTCTCACTTATCCCTCAATCCTTTTCTCTCTCAAGACCATCTCAATTCACATGATCTCTAGTTCTGTCTGACTCGCGAGAGATCACGTGAAACGAGAGGCATCTTTTCACTCCCCACTGTCCCTCGTATCCATCATTCCCTCCATCGGACTCTTACTGCTCAAGGTCGTCAGTTCTCAGAAAGGTAAGGAATGGTCCGGCACTCTCCCCATTTCCCCCGCTCTCTCATCCCGTCAGACAGCTCAGAAAGGAGGGGGGACGCCAGCCCTCACTCGCATGTTCAAATCGTCGCTCGTGTATGTTTGTTCGCCCTGTTTTGACGATTCCGAGGCCGATCTTCCACTTTTCCGAGTTTTTTTCTCGCATCACCGTGTTTGAATATGTTATTGACACTATTCTTTCCCTATGCTTTTCGAGGCCAGTTTCGTTGATTTCCAAATATTTTTTGTGGTCAGTGTCTTGAAAGGATCAGGTTCACTTCCAGCACTCATTCATTCCTACGGACCTCATGCGAAGAGTTAGTGCTCTTTCTTTTCTCGATAGAATGCTCATAACTCTCGATCTTCCGGTTATTGCAATGAAAGAACGGGCCATTCTCTCTCACGCAAACGTCATTCCGATTATACCCGTAGCTGCTTCTTTCTTGCCTCTCCCTCTATTATCTACCGTCTGTTTCTCTTCGATTTCTACAGTGTGTAGCTTCTCCTAACTCGAGAGAAAGAATGCGACGGGAGAGAGTTGAAGGCAGAGAAGAGACTCTATTATCTGCCGTGCCTAACCGTCTCCTCGCATACCATCCCCCAACCCCACTTGTAACACGATAATTGCTTCTTCCTTCTCTTCGGCAGGCAGTCATATGGGCGAGAGTGTACCTGTAGGAAGGAATGTTTCCTTGTGAGTCAGAGAGAGAGAGAGAGACTAGAAATGCGCATACGCCATACCTACTGTTCTTTGTCGAGTTTCTCCTACAGTCATGTGGCCTGCAGGAGGAGTTTGTACAAGTCTCCATAGGGGACCGCATGCTTATCGCCGTGGTCTCTCCTCGATTATTCGTACTTCCCGTATTCCTCATACTCGTTAGTTGACCTACTCCTTCCCTACTACTCGATGACACTATTGCGTGACTCACAGCGTGGGGTCTAGATGAGGGAGATGAGTTACGCCGACCCTCAATAGATGACATTCTAGATCAAACAAATGCCCCATCTTTGCCCCTTATTGGATGCTCTGCATTAGTCACCTACTTTCCTGTATCATTGGGTCTCGATGCCTTACTTATCTCTTTTGCCTTTGGTATGGCATCCCTCGGACCAAACCAGCCACCCACTGAGTGAGAGCAGTCTCTTCATTAGATGCAGGCAGGGGACAAAACTGAAAGGCGCTCGCGCAAGGATGGGTAACTGGTTCGTCGGTCTCTTTCTTCCCACTTATTGCTTCCCTCCTGCAGGCAGTTCTTTGTCTGTTTATTTCCCTTCATCTCTCCCTTTCTCTGATCGGCAAGAGATTGGAGAGGACCATCACTCGGGCATTACCGCACCACCCACACATACTTGGGCATCAAGTGCCTAACGGACAGGAAAAATAGCGCCCACTCGGGTGGTCAGGCGATGGTCTTTGACCAAGCGAATCTTCCTTCCTGGTCTCAAATCTATGTGTTCTCATCGCTCAGACCCTTGTAATCTATCCGCGTTTTGAATGTTGTTGTTTTACAAATAGTATAGGTAGACTCTGATTAATCGAAGTTTCCTTCCTTGTTACTGATCTTTCATGATTCTGTTCACCATCGATTTCACCGGAATCACTATGTGTCTTTCCGAACTCGTGATGAATATAGTGTGAAACTCATCCATTTTAACTCGAATCGCAACATATTAGGAAATGTCGATGCAATCGCGCTTTGACTCACCCTGAATTCTCTAGATAGCTATCGCCAAATTCCAATTCCGCAGATAGACCGATTGGCGGTGAGCTGACTCTCTCACCATTTCACACGCTATCTCTACGTCTCTCCGAAGAGAGAGCTTGCGATTTAGAGAGAGGCAGGCTATTGCTCCGATCGGCGGTGACCCTTGTGTAGATTCCCCATCGAGATTAGTTCAAATCGAGCTGACAGAAGGTGCTTCTCGAGAAATCTTAGCTCATTTCATACACGGTTGGTTCCGCCTTCTCCTTTCCTATAATGATACCTAGGGAATTCGATAATTCCTCTTGCCCTCTTTGCCTGTCTGATGAATAGCCTCAATATCTTCTCTATTTTTTCATCTCACCAAATAACAATGATATCGATCACAGCTTGCAAAAATATCCACATCCGCATGAGCACTCTTTTCCTGCTTCCGATCGACCTCTCTCCTCCACTCTTTCTTTCCTCCCTTTCCTCCCCTTCTTCCCCCTTCCTCTCCTCCTCCAGGGGGTGCCCCCAGTAATTGGTCACCTGGTCATTGTGTGTGTATGAGAGAGACCCGCTGGTAGGAATAAGAGTGTGCACTTTCTGACCTCCATTTTTGTTTGTATTATACCTTGTTACTTCATAATTTACAAATGCATAACTCATCTCGATAATGCTTTTTTCGTGGAGATGTCTCTGCGGTTTACTGCATCAGTATTGATGAAAAACATATCCCCCGCAGTCCATTCGCTAGGTCGGTCTCTCTAACGGACGAAGTACCGGTTCTCGAATGATGACTTGTTTTGAGCACCGAGGGACAATTCATTCAGTGGAGGGACCGCTTTGCGCTTCGCTTTGTGCCAGTTCCATTCCAAGTTCGTTCGTTCATTCGTTTTCTGCTCTAAATTAGTGGAAATGCCGGTTCTCCGACTAATTCCCGGCTCTTTATGTGGTCTGACCTGTCCTTTGCATCTTCTGCAATTCTTTCAATCTCGAACGGCCAGTAGTCTCTTCATTTTGTGTAGTATTCTCTTGCAATTCGAAGATTGGAAGTCTGCATTTTATGACGGTACGGGAGTTTCGTACTCTAGATTTACCTCTGTTTATGGGCCCTCAACCCTTTCCGAACTCTATTGGACAGAGTCTCTCCTGTTCGCCCACTCTTTCACTGATCTGAGCGAACAAGAGATTGCGTAGAAAGGAGAGAGTCAGGCTCGATCTACTCCCCGAACCCCTCTTCCACATCATTGTCTCTATTTGGTCAAACTCTCAGCTCACTCTCGCGCTCTCTTTCGAGGAGCAGCGCTAATGCAACATTCCCTCCTCTCCTCCTGGCCTGCGGGTTGATTCGTCATCATTTCAGCCTAATTCACTCTAGATTTGAACCATTTTTCTTCTTGGATCTGAGTCATCAATGTGTTCTAATTTGTTCATTTCTTTTTAGATTTGAACCGTTTTGCAAAAATTTTCGATGAGTAATTCGTCTGTTTAACCATTATCGGTCATGATCCTAATTTCCACGCAATCTCTATGACGAATCGTTCCAGTTTCTTTCTCTTTCTTTCGATGAGTAAGGTTCTCAAAAGAGAAGAAGAAGATGGGAAGTATTCTTCTCCGATTTTTATGTTTACTTAAAAGGAGGCGTAGGCTATCAAAACCATTCCATCTCTCTTCCCATTCCTTTGAATGCGAATGCTAGGTCACGTTTGCCCGTGGAGAGTAACAGTCTCTCTTCCTTTTCCGCGCTCTGTCAGCCCATTTCATCCAATGTGAACCTCTCAAGTTGATACTCGGTCCTCACTGAGCTTACCCTCTCCATTCACAATGCATACTTGCTCTGTCTGCTCACCGAAAGATCACTAACAGTGTGAACCTTTCAACTCGATGCTTAGTTCGTTCTCGATCAGTCTACCTCTCATGACTGATCGACAAGAGAGCACATGAAATGGAGAGACCGCAGGATTGTTCTCCCTCCCTACTTCCGAGTCCATAACCCCTTGTTCGATCTCTCTCTGTCTTCCTTTTCCCTCCTCAATCCAATTCGGATCTCGACCTTCCCGCATACTATTCACACTGGGACAATAGAGGGGAAGTACTACCTCCCCTCTCTGACTCTCTCCGATCCATTCGCTCTCTCGCTCTGCCTGACTGGTGGGGAGTGGGTGAAATGGGGAGAGCGGGTAGTTCAGAGAGAGTGGAAGTAGTAAGAGGAGAGTCTCGGATCGAGAGTGAGAGTTACAGAGTGGATTGAGGGGAGAAGGAGTAGTGTGTGACTCTGAGTCCGGTGAGCAACATCAGAACCAATTGATTATAATTCATGCATTGATGTTCTATTCATATTATTTCATTCGTCACGCTCTGCCTTATCACCGTCTCGATCCTATATCACCTTTTCGATAATCTGCGAAACTCAACTGAACTCCTACCATGTTCGTAGTGTTCGTTGACTCAGAGACAGGACCAGAACCTTTCCTCTCGATTTGATAATCACCCCTCCTCCTTTTCCTCTCCTCCTCGCTTCGTTTCGATCCTTACTTCCATTCCTAGTCCGAAGCTCTAGAGAAGCTCCAGCAAAGTCTAGAGATCAAACAGTCGTGAATATCCAGAGCATCGCTCGGTTTGGTAATCGCCTTCTCCTCCTTCTCCTCAACTCCTCTCCTCGTTCCGATCGAATAGTTCTGACTGGCCTCGATAGCTGACAGTGCGTGTGACAGGCGGATAGATTATGATCAGCACTCTAGTCTCTCAATTCCGAGTGCTATCTCGATCATTCAGAGATTTGAAATCGAGAAAGAGCTGGTCTGACTCACTCAAATCTCCATGAATTATCGCTCTACGTCATTGAGTGATTGGAGAGAGCGGAAACATTGTACTGACTATGACTGTAATCCGTCCTTTGTGACACCCATCGGGAGTGAATGGGAGGGTATCATTGATCGCTCCGCCTATTATTGAAGTTCCGATTCGCAATGCGCTTACTGCCCGAACACTGTTCCTGCTATTGAATCACCGACTTCGTTCTACTCATAGTGTTACCTTATTTACCTTGCACCTCACCGAAACAGATCCTCCTACTTGTTGACACGCTCCCCTTTCTTGCATTGCATGCGATTCGGGCGGACACTCACACGTATCTCACTCACGGACTTCCGTGTATCCCCCTCCCTCTTCTTTATTCCCCTCCTCTCGCCACCTCCTCTCATATCGAATTCCGATCAAGTTATCGAGACGAATGTGCGAGGATGTCACTGCTAAAGTGTTCCTCCTTGCACGAATTTTCGAATTTGTGCCCAACGAATAAAAGAGTACGTCTAACAGTTTGTTATCGGCTACAAATGTGTGAGGATGTCCTGGTGGACTGCAGTGCAAGTGTTCCTCGTTGCATCACTTTATTGAATTTACTGATCCTTGTTTTTTCTGAGTCTTTAATAGAATTTCCAACGAGAATACATCGTTCACGTCACGTTTGATACCTAGTTGAGGGCGCGCGAAACACAACCAAACCGATATCTGTTCATTCAACTGCTTTTTATATTTCAGTGTTCTCATTTCCTTCACAACATGAAAACTCGCCCTCTAATCGCTCGATCCCCTCTGGTTATTTTGTTCCACACTCTTCCCTCTCTCTGACTTGACCTCTCAATGGTAATTCGCCCGTTTCTTTTCTCTCGAATTCCAATCCCATTCTCCTCTTGCAAAAGGTCGCGTTAAAGGATCCTCTCTCGCGATCTCTCTTCCTTGGATGGTCTAACTCTATCAAAGCTGATTAGTACCTTACTACTAGCAGGCGAAATTGAGATCTCTAACTTTCTTCCCGGGATGGTCTAACACTATCAAATGAGCATCATCATTCTCTCTCTCCTCTCACTCTTCCCGCCTTAGCTTTCACTGTTTCGGTTTTGACTAGCTCATCACGTGAGGGCGAGGATAGGTCAAGTGCGGTGTTGTTCTAGCACACTTGTGGGCGATTTTTTCATAGATCTTCATTCTCTACAGTTTGATCTTTCACAAGCGCTATTTTTCAATGCATTCCAGAATCGTTAGAGATTCTTGACGGCTCTTCAAGAACCATCTTCCAGATATCCTCGCGCAGCCCAGATATCCCCGAAATCTCCGGAAAACGCGCTCGCGGGTGCTCCCGATCCCGCTTCTTCTGCACTTTTTTCGAGTGCGCGCGAAACGAAGCAAGCGCGAGAAAAGCTGACTGACTCCTCATTCTTCTTTGCTCAGCCAATCGAGAAATGACCCCAGCCAGAAGCTAGAATAGAAGCTCTAACCGTCTTTTCTCTTCCCAGGGCTCCGCTCCCAATTTCTCCCCTATCGGTTTCACTCTCGCCCGTTTTCTCCCGACTTTCCCCTTTTGCTTTGAGGATTTCTTATCATGTTAGCGCATTGATCCAAGGAAGAGTGATGGATAGGTAAACCAGTCTTGATTTGCGCCCCCAGCATTCCAATCTTCCAGCTATGCACACATACTCAGCTGAAATGCTGCGATGTGTCTGACTCTCTCCATTTCTCATGATCTCTCACTCGCTCTGATCAACTACTCCCTTGATTCTGCCCCAATCCTCGTCTCATCCAGACGGCTTAGCCCATCTTTCGCCGCTCTTTCGATCAAGAGAGGCGAGAGAGTGTGCAAAAACGAGAGAGTCTCGCTCGGTCGCTTTAATCTCGATTGGAATGCTCTTCGATTCAGCGGCTAATGCTTGCCTCTTTTCACCCCGGAGTCTCTCCATTTCGCACACTCTCTAGCTCTGCCTGATGGAAAGAATCAGATCGTTTGCTCCCCACTTTTCACCTGACCATCAGCCAAGTCCCTAGTTTGCTCGAAAAACGATGGCTTACCGGGCGATGGTCTCTTGGGTGCGTAGTGAGAGTTTTTCAATAGGTGAGCCCGCAACCTCCTGAGCTCTCTTCCATCTCGAGATTGACTTGCCCAAATGCATTCGCATGGCTTCATGCTTCTGCACATGATAATAGTACTATTGCTGGCTCCAAATTTCAAACAAATTACTAAGTGCTGAGGTTCGAAACTGAATAGTGATACTTGGCGCTTGCTTGCCTCTTTTCTTTACACTGTATCATATCTTCCTTCATTTCCTATCCATTTATTGTGCTGCTATTGATTTCCTTCATTCCATTTCATTCCATTCCTTGTTAGTCGTCGCGAGCGGTTCCCTCTCTATTTCTCTCTGATGGAAAGCGGTTCCCCCTAATACCCCTCGTCTCTGCCAACGACT
>LS501034.1:95699-132856 GCA_900490845.1 Pristionchus japonicus | reverse complement strand
AGAATACATAAGTTCCGGGAATGTTCTGACATGGATTCCGGGATGGTTATGATAATAATTACGGGAAAGTGAAGTTGAATAAAGTACGGGAAAGTACAATGAAAGTACAATTGGTATTTTCCCGTAATTAAATTACGGGAAAGTTCTGATGATTGAAATGATTGTATTTGGGTATCGAATCGATAGAATTCGGTACACTTTCACAGACAAGTATAATGAGCGTGAAACCTATTCGTTACGATCTTCACAATATTTCTTGCAGACAAAACGAGGCGACGATCAACGGCAAGCAGCTGCTCACTCACTGCTGCAAGTACTTGATACACTCGAGGAATTGCTAAAGCATGAGTCTGACCCAGCATGTGACCTACCGTACTCTTACCCAGTTATCGATTGACCTACCGTTCTACCTACTCAATGTGATTGATTACCGACTAGTCCAAGCAAGGTTTCACCCAATGTATGACCTACCCAACGTAGGATTAGCGTCTGAATGACCTACCGTACTACTTCCCACATATATTATCGATTATTTACCCTGTCCCATCCCAAGTGAGCATCGTAAGCGCCGATACGGGTACTGTATCTCTTCCCATCTTGCATTGTCACTTTTCGCCGGCTGTCTGTTCCGGCTCTTGAATAGCTGACTAGACCGTCACCCTCTTTGTTAATCCCATTATGACTCAATTATCCAGAGCTGTACATTCTTCCGAAAGAATGCTGAATGTTCTCGTTTTCATCAGCAAAATATCGCCTTCTGCCTTTTGTCGTGCCGGTTTCTACCCGATAAAATTTTCGAATTCTGACATGTGAGACAATTTATCTGAACATCAAATATAGCGGTGCCGAAGCAATTTTGCACATTGGATATAAATTTCGCTAGGCCAATCCTGCTGACAATAGAGCTGCGTAGCCATCATATCCAGTGAAGAACTCGACAATCCAAAGTGAATAACAGAACGAAGCAGTCAAGCATAATACATAAATCATAAATCGACAAATCAACCATTCTTTAACTGCAGTGTCATTTCCAAATACGGAACATCTGGAAAGAGTCGAAGTTATTTTGTAGTGTAACTGTCAAACGCACCTACAGACAATGTTGTGCACATCCAGAAAGCAGTTGGCGAAGAGTAGGAGAATATTTCGACCGAAGAGCGAAGACCAGGTACAAATTATGTGATGGAATACCATCTCCAATCGCGTGAACTCAAATTGAATTTCTATATTAAAAATAGAGCTTTCAAGAACATTCGCGAACCTTTATCTTTCCCGTTCGATTACCCGATTTCAGTTCTTCTATCTGCAATTATTAATGTTTATTCTTGGAGAATCTAATCGAATTAATAAAGAATAAACTCACTTCACTGTAGCATTGTGCTATCGCAAAGAAGTATAATGTATTGATAAAAGATGATGCAACAAACAAAAACTGTAAATCGGTTGCAAGATCAACAACAAAAATTCAGAAGAGCATAAAAGTCTCACTTTTGGTAAATCGTACGATTTTAAATAGATGATTGTAGCATTGTCTGCTGATATATCACGGAAGTGTTGATCCAACTGAGGACCAGTTAAATACATTTTCGACGTTGAGAAAACTGAACTCACAAGATAAACTCATTGATTATCGTATCGTGAAAATATTTGGGATGAAAGCGGCTGGTTACAATCCATTGCATCTTTTGAAAACATTTAACACACCTGTCTTATGTTTTCTTATCCATTGTAAAAAATATAATCCGAAACCGTTAGTTAAAAGTATAGGACGGAGAATTGGAAGGTAATACGATGGCACAAGCATCGAGATATTGTCACACGGGCAGAAAATTACATCAATTAGAGTTTTCAAGATTTCCATAGTCACTCAACCAATTTCCCCCGATTTGCCCTTCCAATTCTTCCTCCTCATTTGTGTACACAGTCCGTGAGGGCGATTCACGCGCGTGTGTTAACCCGATAAAGTGTTCGGGAGAGCAACTTCGACTCCTTCCTTCCTTCCGCCTCTCCTCTCGAAACTTGATGGCGCGCGATCAGAGACGTGTCAAGTAGAGAAGAAGCCCGCCGAGTGCAGAGAGAGCAGTTGCCACTAATCTCACCTTCCTAATTCTTCCCTTTGATTCTTGTGCTGATTTATTGGTTTGTTTGATATTCATGATGTTGCCTCATAACGTCAAGTAGTGAAGCAGCTCTGAGTGCAGAGAGATTGCATGGACAGTTGTCATCCACATCTTCCAGCCTCCCTCTTGTTCATCATCTCTCATCATTTTCGATATCATTTATGCAAGTGTATTCTTCCGTTGTCTTCTGCCCTGACATTTCGTATCGCGTGTGCCACTAGTGATAGAAACCAAGCATTTCCTTTCTTCAGCACTCTGGGTTTATAATCGGCCATCGCTCTTTTATCCTATTACATCAACCTATCTAGCTTGTGAGTCATTTGCTAGCAATTTTCTGTGTACCTGGACTCGCTATCCCCTCAAGGTAGGCCAAACAGAGATTGGAGCTCGATCTCTCCAATGCACTTACTCTCTCACTCTCTCAGAAGCTAGAGAGTGAATGAAATCGAGAGGTTCAGATCCGATCGAGATCCCTGTTTCGTTTTCACGTATCCATATCTGAAATCGACATCGATGCATTGATTTCTCCTTCGTGCTAGGGTGTTTCTAGATGATGTCTTATTGTTTCAGTCTGAGCTGTCACTGGGCTGGCATGTCATCTCGATCACGTTTCGAGTTCATCCTTTCGTTTCGCATGATGAAAGCATCAGAAGCTTCCGCATCTTCTCTTTTTCGAGAGCTCGACGCCGGTTATTTATTGCCGCTTCCTTAGTGCTCTGACATGTGCTCTGGGCCTCTGAGTATCAACTCACTTGACTAATTTTCTTAGCATCCTATTTCTAGATTCACTGCTCAATTCACTATCAGCGATCACTTCAAGGTGATAGTCAATCAAACGTCAAAGAACTGTTTCGAATCAGCGTCAGTGATTATTTGTCTCCTCGTCCTCTAGCTCGTCTGACGCATGTCGTCAAGAAAGTTCCTTGAACCAAGTGATCAACTTGAGGTCTGATTCTCCTCGATCAGTGGTTATTTATCTGCCCGTCCTCTTGTTCTCTCCACTCTGACATGTGCTGCCACTGAGAGCGTCATTCACTCGGCCTGACGTCAATCCGTCTAATTTTACCTGGAGTGTCTCTTTCACTTCCCGCTGTCTCCGATCGGGTAATTGCCCCCAGGGCACTCTACTCTACCCTCTGAATCCCTCAAATTTATATTTTTTAACAAACGGTGAGAAGATGTGACTGGCTCGAACGATGCACTAGGCATAAATGGTCATAGTAAAGCTCAGTTGAAAGATGTTTAGTTTGAATGAAAGATTTTATTTGCCCCAGTGTATATTTCACCTTCCGTTGTCTCCGTTCAGTAATTTCCTCGAAGCACTCTATGCGATACTTCTCAAGTTCGACAAACTTCCTCCGTGAATTTCGATTGTATTTTGCGCATTTCAAAGATGCAGACTATCTAGAACTATTCATCTATAGGCAAGTAGGGACGACGAAACGTATTCGAGAACAATAGTGGACCACAAGAGGGCTGGACGAGACAAGTGTTTAGCCAAGGCAAGCTCAATCTTTCCTCCAGCCGCTAACCCAGAGGCTAGTGTGTAGTAGTGGACATCACAACACCTGATTTTCCTTTCCGCCAGCTCAAATCTGAGATCTCTCTACTTCTCTCTCTCTCTCTCCCAGTGTGTGTCAATCCATTGTCTCAGAGGGGTGTTTCTCATCCACCGATTGTCTCTGGTTCTCTCCATTTCACGTACTCTCTCGCCCTGTCTGGCTTCCCTCCTCACCTCACTTCGCTTCTTCTAGTCCATTCTGGGAGAGACGAGACGACACTTTTCGCGCTTCTGGTTCACCCATTCATCCCATTCAACACCCGTATCATGTCTCTCGTGAGACGTTTTTGGAACCCAGATGCTTGAATGGAAAGATCGCTTTCCCCAAACCGCGCGATATCTCGTTCATTTGCGTTGGTTTATTCTTCGATTTCATCGATGTATCCACTTTAGCCCGATAGTCGTCTAGATGAATAGTGGTGGTGTTCGAGATGTTTTCTGGTCCAGATTGGTTCAATGACCATTCTTCAGTGCTTCGACGTTTATTGACAGGAACGAGAATCGATGAATATAGTTATTTCATATCATTTCAAGTTCTGCTCATCGAACTTTCGCGCGTTGTGTTCAAACTTCTGGAGCTATCCGATGATTCGTATTCCAGAGTGTTCGAAACCATGCCCACAACGAGAACGACGCCACGCTTCCTTGCTTCCTCCCCACAAACTCCCTTCTCGCCCGGCCCCAACTTCCTCTACATGACTCCGTTGATTATACTGATCGTGATCCCGCTAGCGTATGGTGAGCGATTTTTAGTCTTTTCCGATCACGAAACGTCGTTTCAGGCATTTTCGGCGTGCGCAAAGCCCGATTGCGGAGTCCGATCCACTTTCAGCAGGTGAGCACTTTTTGATAGTTGTCTACTAAACTCCTCACTAAAACTGAAATTTGCTATTTCACTCTTACTTTGAGAGGTCACTGAAACGTATTACTCAAAACGTGTGAGAGATTTTGAACGGTTCTCATCAGCAAATCAGCAAAAAAATTATCAATGATGTCCATCAATTACAGGGCACCCTCGGAACGTCCGCCTGGCGGGCTGCTCTCTCAATGGCACTGATTGCGATTGTGCCCTTCACTATATGGACGATATTCGTGAATTCCGCGTCTGCACTGCTGTATTTGTTGGGTGAGCAGCATTTTTTGGCCTATCTTTATGCATCAATAAAACGATCGAGAAGTATTTGTTGGGTACGTCCCTTTCACTATCCATTTGAGTCATCCCACAACCTTTACGGGGATAAGACAAGCACAAGTTAGAATAAGACAATAGACAAGGGCAAATAGGTTCGATTTCTTTCCCATTGTTTCCGCAGAGTGAGATCTCGACTAGACATCATGCACGTATTGTGCACTGTTTCATCCGTGTTTGATCGAAGAGATCGAATTCGCGTGCCCGATGTGTGAACTTGGCTGGTCAATGTCTAGAAGATCTTGATGCAATCTCATCCACTAGAATAGGGGGAAAGCGAAGAATCTTTACGATATCGAATGTTTAGGGCATTCAAAAAACTTCGCTTTTCCCTTTTCAGGCTGCTTCAAGGCCATAGTCCTCGTCACCCTAACCACCTCCAACATCCTCCATTACATCCCGTCTCCATCGGTCTACACGTACATCGCGCTGAGGTTTCACTCGAGGCATCGTGAGTACAGCTTTTCCTTGATGCTCCGGCAGTTGTGAATGGAAAATGAGGTTTTTTTCCAAATTTTTTACAAGATTGGAAGTTTCCAAGCAAATAATCATTTTCCTCTGCAATCTGCACCCTCCTCTCTGTCCTCGTCAGTTTGTAGCCTTTTTGGGTTCGTAAAACTCAAATGAAATAACACTACTAGGAATGTTGACCGTGTTTTATGCACTGTTAACCGACGAGCCGTTTCAGTCCGCACCCTCCTCTCCTCCCTGCAAGTGCTCGTCTCCCTCGTCTGCTCCTATCTCCTCCTCCACTTCTGCTCGCTATCGATTGCGTCCCTGACGACGCTGCCGGTTCAGGTTAGCTGTTTTTATGAAATCCGAAGGAGATCACATAGTGCATACTATTCGCACAAATTCTAATGATGGTTACGTACTTAGACAGATCACTCTCAGTGATCAGATCAGTGAGTTGCGTCTCTTACCACACTGCCCGTGCAGGTATACATTTGTTTGCTTTGTTTACTTTCCAATAAGACCCCGTCGTCAATTGGACATCAAAGATGGGTATCACAATAAGGACACGCTGAAACATAAAAAAAAACATGCGAAAATAATCGAGAAATGTTTTTCCATTCATCCTAATCTTAGATGAGATGAGCATCTAAAGTAATCTCACTTCACAGGCCCTGACTCCTCTGCTCGCCTTCTCCTCACTCTTCGCCGTACTCTTCTCCGGCCAGAGCAACATCATGACGCCTATCTATGTGACAGCACTGACGGTTAGTAATCAGTGATGCATTTCGAGTAGTTTGAATGTTAGGAAACGGAGAAGGAAAAGGCGAATTGAGACAGTTGCCGCAGAAATGACACTTTCATATTGCGCGTCTATGTAACGGCACTGACGGATACTGAATGGGTCTGGGTTTCATGAGCAACCTTGAGATTATAGATAGCCGCGGCCGGCCTGGGCATGTTCATCTACTTCAGTGTGGAGGACGTCACGACGTTGCAGGTGAGGGCATTTTACCATTATTTATATTTATGAATTTGTTTGACGATTTCATTCTTCCTCACTGTGAAAGTGTATGCTTCACAGATACCACTTTGTGTAGCCAATCGAGAAATGGATTGTTTTTTTCGCTGAAAGCCTTTTAGAAAAAGTAAAGATTACTTTCAAGCTCTTTCCTATGATGCGTGCTTTTTTCATCCTCACCCCACTTCAGGCCTTGCTCCCTCTCCGATTCGCCGTCGCTCCCTCCCTCTTCTCGTTCATCCTCGGCTTCCTATTCACACTCTACCAGCTGACTGCCAGCCCGACTGTGTACCAGGTTAGATCTAATGCAACATTCAATTTGCATGACTTCAGCTCACTTACGGTGTTTGAATGCCGAACGCTTTACAAGTTGTTAGTTGAGGAAAAGATAGCAAAAGACGATTTCCAGCTCTATTTCTCCCTATCTACTCGGCACAAGCTGCGTCTGTGCTTCATCCTCTATGGAGTATTCCTGCTGGTGAGGATCTTTATATTTCTTCCACTTGCTTACTCGGATGGCCACCTCTAAATAACGAGAAAAAACGAAGATGATTACTGCGTGATCTTTCCCATTCGCTCCGTCAAAGTAGACTTATGTTTGGCGAGAATGAGAGCCTCAATCATTCAGGGTTCGGGTCTCTTCATCTTCGTGCTCTCCTCTCTGTACGGCGACTTCCTCTCGAGGAACTGCCATCTGTCGTACTCGCTGTCTTCCATGTTCCAGGTTAGCCTCCAATATTAGGCGGTCCTTAGTAAACTCTTGCATTGTTAGACTTAATTTGAGCGCCATAGACAAATACTTCAGCGTTAGTTGTGTGGTAGTAGTGAACTCCTATCTCCCCTACTTGCTGTCGTATATGTTCCAGGCGATTATTTTCTAAGGGCCAGCCTTAGACAAATCCCTTAGTCTAAAGCTAGGTGCCTAGGGCAAAGATTTGAGCGCCTTTGTTTAACTGCCTAGAGAAGAGTTGGCATCTCAACTACTCGCTGTCTTCGATGTTCCAGGCGAGTTTCGATCTTTGTTGTTAGTGGAAAGTTAGACAGCTCTTTCATAAAAAAATCCCTTCAGACTGACACTTTAGCGCGTTGTAGTTAGAATAGTTGTGTGGTCTAGTATTGAACTGCCATCTCACGCACTCGCTGTCGTCCATGTTCCAGGTGCGATTACTCACAATTGCTCTAGTATTTGTTTCGATGTGTTTCACAGATTCTTCATAATGTTATGAAATGAAAATCAATTGATTTCTTGTTATCCTCAGTTTATCGAAATAGTAAAATAATCTACTCAAATATTTCCCTTTTCCAGTTCATCAAGTTCACCCTCCACCCGAACGCCTTCCTCTCCTACACAGTCTGCACGGCCCTGCACATTATTCCGCTCACGATACTTCAGGTGAGAAAGATTTCCAGCACTCAATATTGATGACTTATTTCGTTAGCCCCTGGCAAGATTAGATAGAAATTGAAAATCTTTCGATTGTTCAAAAACGATAAGCGCCTCGCATGAGAAACCTTTCTTCGTTGTATCAAGTAGACAATAGAAAGCGAAGATCAAAGATTAATTACCCCATGTCGCAGCTCCTCCTGCTCTCCTCCACCTCACATATCTGGGAGGAGTTTGCTCGGTGTCGATTTGCCGCTCTTTCTTCGGGAAAGCAGTTGGCTGTTCTACAGGTTGGTGAAACTTGAATGAATTTCATTTTGCTCCAGCTGAGAGAATCAGACTCCTTAACGAATTTCGAATGCGCTTCACATTCCTAACGCCTTCTGAGTAATTCGAGTTTATTGATTCATCGAAAAAATTTTATTTAGAAAAAAACTGAATCTCTTTGCAATCGGTGAGAATGGAGACCAAAAATAGATAATATTTATTGAGATTTCAGATCGGCACCTTTCTCCTCTGTTCTCTCCTTACAGCCGCCGTCCTCCTACTGGAGTACTTGCGGTGGTCACTCCACTTGATAGTGCCGCTGGTGTTCTACTTTGTGAGGTAAGCTTGATTCGATTGGGAAATATCGTTTCTGACGGATCAGATGAGAAATGAGGTGGTCTCTCCACTTGATAGTGCCGCTGGTGTTCTATTTCGTCAGGTAGGCTCTTTCGAAACCAGTAGCTCCTCTCAGTTTTCGAGTCAAAAGCTGAACTGGGAACCTGATAAATCTGGGAGCTGTGGTTCCGAATTTGAGGATTGCCATTTCCAGCTGCTTCATCACCATCCTCGGCACGGCCTTCTTCGTCGGTCACTATCTGCCCTTCGCGAACTCGAAAGTAAGCGTTGTTAATTGGGAGCTACTTCATTTGCTGTCTCTTGACAGCTTGAACTGACTGGAATGTCTCGATATTGGAATATCATTCACTTCAAATACGCTTCAACAATTGCGCTTATTCTTTGACTACAGCGTTCATTGATCGGTCCCTTTCTCCCTTTCAAAAAAATACAGATTACTAAAAATCGTGTAAGACATTTATCAAACGATTTTTTTCGACGATAATACAATTAAATAATAATTAAAACAATCTCAGGGCTCCCTCTCGGCCCTCCTGCTCACCTTCCTCTTCCTCGGCCTGCTATCGACGTTGCATCTACTGCACAACCCACTGCCGACGTTCCAGGTAGATTCAGAATCACTTTTTTAGCCTCAGGATCGTTTATCATTGATCAAGAGGTAGTGTGGAAACCCGATTACCAGGTTCGATTTGGAATAAGCACCGGAGCGTCTTCGGCATTATGTTATGTAGAGAAGGCAATAAATTTGACAATGTGTGTTCTTTTCAGACCATTTGCCGATTAACAGCAGAGGCGGGAAGTGTCGGAGTGGAGCACAAGACTGGCACGTTATCCTCAATTATGGCTATCCTCTACACTTCACAGTTCTAATCAGCTAGAAGCACTGTTTACCACACTGAATGAAAGATGCTATGCATAAGTAAGAATTCCAAATTCCAGTCTCTCTCTCCCTGGCCGGTCCTCTCCTCTCTCGCTTCGTCACTTCAGTAGCTGAGCTTCCGCTGTATACACATGCGCTGTTGTTGAGTGCGGTGAGTATTTTTAATTATTTTTTTTTACTCTGATAATAAGGTTAAAATTGGGCCCTTTTAGAAGAATTTCACTATTTATCTATGTTTCACGAATTTGCTATCTTCTTATAAATGCAACGACCTTTGTCATGTATAGACCTTCGAAAACAAGCACTCGAGCGAAAACGAGTGCTCGTTTTCGATTAGAGAACGAGTGCTCGCTTTCCGCGAGCATCATTCCTCCCCTCAATTTGAGTGCTGATCGGTCGGGGGAGCTCAGAATGACAGAGATCAGAGAGAATGAGAGGGAGGGCGACCGCTCCGATCACCCGCTATGGGGAGGAATGACGCGAGTGCTCGCGAAATGACACGTAGACGAGCACTCGAAAACTCGTTTTCGCACGTAAGACCCACTCGCACCTAAAACGAGCACCAAAATGAGTGGGAAAACGAGCACTCGTTTTGAGTGCTCGTCGAGTGCTCGTTTACTTTCGAAGGTCTAGTCATGTGAGTATGGAGGAAAATCACATAAATAAGCATAATTCATTTCAGCTCTATCTCATCTCCGCAACAGTCATCTCGTGGGCCACAGGAGGGGAGGATCTGTTCGTTCTGGACTGGAATCTAGTCGTCTACGTGTGCGGGCATCTGTCGCCGCCGCTGGGTTTGTTTCAAGTTTCATTTGTGAACATTAGAGTCATCGAGAATTCAATATCATTGACCAGTAGTTGTATGTCGTCATCATAATAGGCTGAGTTGAAAAAGTAGACAGCATTCTTCCAGGCAAGCGACGCTCGTTCGTTGAATCGGAAAGCTTCCGATACGCTCAGCAACGGAACACCGTACGGTATCCGGTCGATCGGCAATTCCTCTACGGATAACTGCCGTATCTGTTATCGCCCATTATCGAATTTCGTTGTTGTAAGCGAAATTAAGGAATATCATTACTTCAATTATTCCCCTCACTCCATTACCGGTCTCTGCCCCGCTCGATTGTGCCACACGCCCGCTCTTTCCGAGTCTGAACGAGTATCTCAAATGCGATAAACGGTGCTACTATCAACATCATTTTTGGTTGTGTTTCACAGACAAATCATGTTCTTCTACTGGCGAAAATTGTGTTAGACCGTTTTCCTTCTGAAAAGAAGAACAAAAATTCCGCAAAATCGCTTCAAATCGGAATGTTGTGCAAACTTTGTGAATGCGATACCATGCAATGTAATGTGATGTGATGTGAGGTTCCACATGGGGTATTCTCAGATAGAGTTTTTTTATGACCAAATGAGATAAGCATTCAAGCGAGGAAAACTTTTTCGGATGGGATACAATCTCAATTACGAAACGAAAAATAAGCTGGGCAAGTCGATGTTCAATTATTGCTGCTGATTCTTGAGGTGAGAGGCTCGATCTTCTCGAGAACGTGGTCGGGGTGCAGATTCTGAACAATATTTACTAGCTTCTTGCCGCCATCTCTTCATTCCATGCACTCTTTCTCCTCTGATAGCATCTGAATAGTTTTCAAGAAACGAAACGCTCACCTGCTTGTGGCAATCCCCGCACAGGTCAAAGTCCACACAAATAGAACACTGGAATCTCCCCGAGTGTTTCGTCAGCCAGAACTCGCACATATCACAAGTGAAACCTGCGCCACCGAACGCTTTGATGCTGTCATCACGGCTGCCGCCTGCCTGAAATGAAGTGTGCAAATTTGTCTATAACTCACTATTTTCGTTACCATCGCTTATGGTATGCAGCACATTGCGAATGAATTGTGATCCTCGACCTCGTTTCAGTATGATTTTGAAGCACAAAGTGGGCGGAGCTTGCAGACCCCAAATACCTCGGATTCCTCCGAAGTCGTAGATGCCCGGCTGCCGTCCCTCTTGGACGACTTTCTCTTGGATGATCTCCTCGTTCTCTTCGTCGAGCGAGGATGGCGAGAAGTGGAGTTCTGGAATTCGCAGCGTTCAGACCCCCATTGGTATCTCCAGATAAGTGTGGACAAAGGAATAAAAGTCCCGCCTATGCAAATTATTCAAAATGAGCGGGGAGAGCGAAATGGGTGAACGAACTCTGGTACAATGGATGGTACAGAATACTGAATCGCACATAAGTTCCAGATTCGCGATCTAACCCCTTGCTTTCTCTTCGAGTTGCTCTGAGCCATGTCGACGCTCCTCTCCCTCTCCTCGACAGGCTCCTCTCTCGAGGCGTCCGGTACCTCCATCACATTGACTGAGAGGACCGAAGGTGAGCGCTGAAATCGCAATATTCACATAGTGCAGAAGCTCATTTTACTGATACCACGCTTTAACACGTAAAGAGAATAAGCGTAAAGCTCTGAATTGCTCTTGTAATAGTTGAAAAATGGAGTGACGTTACATACCCGATCCTCTCCATTGTTCACATTGATCTCTTCTCCTCCCTCCGCATGCGGCGCCTCCTCTCCTTCCTCCACCTTCACCTCCTTCTTGATGGAAATCAGCCGTGCGAGGAATTCAGGAGTTTCACATCTCTGTAAGGAATACTTTCGTCTTGGGTTTCATGATATCCTAATTTCGTTTTTTTCTCTTGTTATTGTATAATGTTGAACGTGCTACCTGCACAGAGCGCCCAACAGTAGCAGTAGTTGACGAGGTTGGTGGAGGAGGGGTGCGTCCCCTGCTCGGATCACGAGATTTGCTTGAAGATGTTGCCGAGTCGACTCCCTGAAACTCTGAGTTAAATTTACGGTCGAAATTGAAAAGCAAGCTAGAATGTGAAATTTGAAGGTCTATTACGTTATTTTGCATGGGGAACAGTGCAGGAATGGCAACTGATGGAGACGTCGAAGAATTTGAGGAATCACTGGGCGTAGTAGCTCCGCTGTTGGTCGGCTGAAGAGGTAAAAATTGTTTTTTTTATTGATTTTTGGTGTGGGAACATACTTCTGATGGCGAGACAGGAGCATTTGGAGCAATAACAGAATTGTCAGAGCGAACTGCTTGAGTAGACTGAGCAGCACGTAATAGGGCTTCATTGAGCTGAAAATTTATCGATTTCGAAAACAGCGAAAGATAGATAAACAACCTTCGCCTCCCTCTCAGCCACTGCGGCTTCCCTCTTTGCTACGGCCTCTTCACGTCTCGCAACAGCTCTCTCGCGCTCAATCAATGACTGTTCAGGGAAATTCATCTGAAAATAATGACATTTGCTGTATTTTGAAAATAATATGGCGATTAAACATACATCAAGCAAAAAAAGCAGAAGAAAAGGGAAAAAATAAGAAAATGAGCAGGCAGCTCATGTGATCGGAAAAGCACAATGATTCATCGTAAATGAGTGTGGAAAAGAAGAGGAAGTGTCGAAAGGGGCGGACAAGTTCGAGAGATAGAAAGGTACTCTGGCATCTCTGGCACTCTGACTTGTAACAAGATGAATGATGAAAGGGAAGAAGACTGTAAACAGAGAGAGAACAGCCATATGTGATCAACGCGCTTTGTTTTCTTTATGAATACTTGCCGTAACCAATTCGGAATCTGACCGACCCTCAACAGTGCCGAGAAAAAGCAAGGCTAGAAATGCGAATGATTGCGAATTGTTACTCTTGCAAGATGAAAAAAGCCGGGCTGGAACCAAGGAAGTACCGACTAGTGAACACAAGAGAAGATAGAACGAGATAAAGTAGAGAGATCTAGGCCTAGGCCACGGGAGAAAGATTAGTGATATATCTGAACAGGCGGCACTGGGATCTCTTCAATATCTCTGACCCAACAGCTGTCACGAAGTCTTCCAAGTTCTCTACGAATCCAAACACGATCCAATGTGATATCGAGTTTTTTGCTTCTAAAAAATCACATCCATATTTTCTTCGCCTACAAAATAGAGTTGAGCGAGAATCTAATCACAATATACCACAGTGCTCATAGGCTCGCTATGTTTCACAACTCGCTAATCATCTTTTCAGTGCGTGAATATAGTAATCGACGATTAGTCTGATGTCTGAATGAGTATCTCAACGCGATAAACAACGGTTTTGAACTCTTTATATAAGTCGTGTTCAACTACTTTTTTTGCCATTCTAGGAACGTTTATGAAAACGTGCGCAAAAACGGCACTTTATCGATACATAAAGTTATTTGACAGTTCAAGAATTTTTAATTCTGCCATTCTAGAGCTTCTCCATTTTGACGTTTTCAAAAATTTGTATTCTGTCTTTGTGGTCATCGATCTTCTCAGAACCTCAAAATTCGTTTCTATGTTTCTACGGATTTGAAATACTTGTGAAACATAGTCCAATGACGTCGTAAAAATTGAGCAGATACAATAGTGAACTTTCATGAGAACGTCTCGAGAATGTCCATCAAGTGATTCTAGCTGCAAATTAACTACTGATAATTATAAATGAACGAAAAGTTGCGAGCATCAGATATGTTTCAAAGCACAAACATGAGTATTTTATTGGTCTCTTTTGTGAAACGTGGGAGGATTTCATTTTGACAATTTAAAAATTTTCGAAAACGTCAAAATGAAGAAATCAGAGAATTGACTATCTAAAAATTGTTGAATCTGTCAAAAATATACCATTTCGACCTCGGTTTTGGCAGTTTCTCATGCGTTTTCGCAAACGTTCCTAGAATGGCATAAAAAGTAGTTGAACACGACTTATATTGTATTTCACAACCCATTCGAGATCTTCCATTACAAATTTCATAGTGGAGCCTTGGGAGCCTTGGGATTTCTTTAAATAAAACAAAACTCCGCAAAATTGTTAAAAATCTGATTGCCAACTTATTGATCACAACATAATGGTAAGCATAATCGCAATACAATCAAAATTAGACAACAAAAAGTAGTACTTTACTGCTGGCAATCAATCATTGCTGATCCTTCTGGAGATGAGAGAATGGCTCAATTTCGTCGTATGTGTGGTCTCTGTCCACTCCCTGAATATTGTTTACTATACTTTTGAATACGGGGGACCTTCATTTCACGCATTCTTCATTCTCTGAATGGCTGTACGAAATTACGGGATGTTGCTAAGAGTCGTGTACTTCTTTGTTTTCTGGCCCAAGCTATTCGCTATTCCTCCTTGAGCTCACTCAGAGCGGCCGTGAAGTTCCAAACATCCTACCATCGCTTTGCAATCCAAACAGAGGTCATAATTGACGCATTCCCTGCATCGATAGCGCTCGGTGTCCGCCGTGAGATTCTCATCGCACCAGTCGCAGGCAAAGCCTTCTCCACCGAATGCTGCGATGCTCGCAAGGCGAGTGTCGTCCTCAGTGAGTCTCTCAAAGAAAAATGCGGATTCGAACGTAACATTGAATGAGTTTTATGTTCGGTGTGAGCTCCGGCTAGAGTTTTTGAAATTTAGTCTGTGAGTGGAGCTTGCAGCCCCAAATACCTTCTTCTTGTTCTTGTCCACCTGCCCCCTTGCTGCCCTCTCCGTTTTCGCTCGCTTTCTCTCTGGATCGTGTGAAGAAGTGGGCTGGAAATTAAATCACTAGAAGAAGAAGGATTCGCTCAGAATTTCGGCAACAACAGGACTTTGAGTGGTGCAGAACACTGATGTTGTAAAATTAGAAAATGACGGACGAGTGAAGGTTCAGTGAAAAGTTCGCATCTCTCCAAATTTTGCAAATTATCTCACCCCATTTCTTCTCATCGAGCTGCCCATGTCCACGCTCCTCTCCCTCTGCTCGAGAGCTTCCTCTCTAGCATCCGGTTCCTCCTTCACGTTGAGCGAAGCTAAGCGCTGTTAACAAACAACATTCACATTCTCGAATGCTTATTTCACTACGGCACTAACGCACAAGATGAGCAGAGCTACATTTCACAATACTTACCTGGTTCGCCTCGTCAACCGCATCTCCTCCTTCAGTCTGCGGTGCTTCCTCATCGACTTCCATCTTCAATTCCTTCTTGATGGTATTGCATTTCTGTAAGGAATATTATCGTCTTGGGTTTCACGGTTGTAGTCCTCAATTCGTGTTTCTCTAGTTATTCGATAACATTGAATGTGCTACCTGCACAGTCTTCCCAACATTGGCCGTAGTGGATGAGGTTCCCGGGGGAGGAGTAGGTGGATTGATTGGACGAAGTTCGCGCGAAGGTGTTGCCGAGTCGACCCCCTGAACATGTGAGTTCAATCTAAGGTCAAGATTGAAAAAGGAAGCTAGATTATCAAATATGAAGATAAATTACGTTATTCCGCATGGGATACAGTGCCGGGATGGCGACTGGAGAAGGCGTTGGAGGAAGTGTGTTGATTGGATTCTGTGAGCTTGATGAGCCATTCGCTCCCGGAGCACCATTGTTGCCCGGCAGGTGCTGTCAAATTGAGTTGTTCTTAGCGCTTCAGTTGTCGAAACATACCTTTGGAGGCGCGACAGGAATACCCGAACAAGCATAATAAGTGGAATGAGCCTGATGCAGTAGTGCTTCATTGACCTGGAAATTGATCGATCTCAAAAACAGCGAAAGATGGATAAACAACCTTCGCCTCCCTCTCAGCCACCGCTGCTTCTCTCTTTGCAACCGCTTCTTCCCTTCTAGCCACTGCTCTCTCGCGATCGATCAATGACTGTTCAGAGATATTCATCTGAAAATAGTGAAAAGACGAGTATTTCAAATTATAAATCGCGAAAGGGAATACATTAATGCGCGACATGTAAGTAAAAACAGGGAGTGGAAGGAGAATGGGAAGACTAGTAGGGTTCCGCAAATGACTCACTCGAGGAGACCTCAGACAAAGGAAAGAGTGAGAGTGAGACTAGTAAGGAGATGAATCACCTTCCGCGGGTCATGTGACCAGAAAAGCACAAAGACGCATCGTAATTAGAGGAAGAGTCAATAGGGGCGGACCACTGAATAGGGAACTGTCAATAGCAACGGAAACGAATCCACAAACGGCCTACATGGACATGTAGGGCATGGAGAGGGAAGCTCAAAACCGTTTTCAAAAGTTGCCACAACGACCTACTAAGACCCGAAAATCGATAATCTGTTTTCGCCAGCTTAACCACAAGGAGCGGTTTGCAAGCTAGTGTACGAGGAAAGCTGCTGTCTCACCATGTGGTGTGTGGCGCAGTCGGGAGAGCGTCGGCCTCAGAACCTTTTTGCTGTGGTTCGATTCCCCATTGACGCAATCTTATTTTGCCACTTTTTTGCATGTCGTGGGTCTTTTATTTGACTCTTCAATATTTTCTAAGGAAAAATTAGCCTCTATAAACCATTACGAATGCACATTTTTCAATTAGGAGAAGTCTACATATTTTTCCAATGGAATGTGTTTTAAACCACTCGTTTTCCATCGGATGTTACTGGGGAATCAATTAAAGGACCCACGACGTGCAAAAAAGGGACAAAAGAAGATTGCGTCAGTGGGGAATCGAACCACAGCAAAAAGGTTCTGAGGCCGATGCTCTCCCGACTGCGCCACAAACCACATGGTGAGAGAGCAGCTTTCCTCGTACACTAGCTTGCAAACCGCTCCTTGTGGTTAAGCGGGCGAAAACAGATTATCGATTTTCGGGTCTTAGTAGGTCGTTGTGGCAACTTTTGAAAACGGTTTTGAGCTTCCCTCTCCATGCCCTACATGCCCATGTAGGCCGTTTGTGGATTCGTTTCCGTTGCTATTGACAGTTCCCTATTGAGAGGCCGGACCAGTCTCTGCCACTTTGGTCTGTAGCAAGATGAATGGAAACTCTCAGAGGAGAGGGATGTAAACAGGGTGAGGGCAGCTATGGTCTATACGAGGGCGCCTTAATTGTTCGCCATCTCTGGATGACTTTACATCAGCTCCTGGCTATGCCTCGGCCGCTCCGAATGGAGAGAAAGGGTGAGGCGAGACATTCATATATTTTGTGAAATAATACTCTTTGAACGAAGGACGGCCAGAAATAGAGGCAGTTCTCGCTAGTCAACGGTTGAACGAGAGAAAGTGAGGAGTTCTTGGCCTAGGCCTATGGAGGAAGATTAGTGATGTCTCTCAGCAATCGGCACTAGTATCCCTTCCATATCTCTGACCAGCTGAATTTCAGTTCTGACCGAATTCAAACACGATACAACACGATGACAATATTCGTTTCCAATAAATCAATGGACTTCAGTCTTCCAAAATTGAGACATCCTCTTCACTTTCTCAACTAAACCTCTATGAAGGGTAGTGTCTCTATTAGCCATTTCGAGATAACGAATTCTTTTCCATATTTGCGTGAAATGGAACTATGCTTCACCACCAAGGCAAATGAGACGAGCGACTAGATATTCAATCATGCTTCGTTTTCTTTGAGACCAAAAACAAACAAATAACTGAGTGGTAGTGCCTTTATTAATGTGTGTCGTCGTCGTCAAATCGCATCGGAACCGTGTAATAGCAAGCGGCGATCGCCCAAGGCGAGCGGCGGGACCGCAGGGGTACGGTATCTAGTCGATACTATCTACCGTACCCTCTCGGCCCTCACAATTCCCCTCGGGAGACCGCAGCACCCGTCGTCGTTGATGAGATAAGAATGAGTATGAGTAGGGGGACATCCGTGAGGACGAGCAGGCGGGGCTGGACCGGGGTCTGGAATGGGGCTTTGATCTTTGGTCTTTGATCTTTGATCTCTGATCTGCATTGTTGCTCGAATTGAAGAATTGTCTCACCCGGAAAGCGCACTGCTTAGTAGCCGGGCGGCGTGCGCGGGATAGGACAGTGGTCGCAGGAGCCCTCCTCTCCCAGAGGTCCGTTCGGGCCTCGAGGACCATGGGGTCCCTGCTTGCCGGGAGCTCCGGGCGCGCCCTTGTCTCCCACGTCTCCGCGGACTCCCTGGAAATTCATTTTCGATACAAAATCGCTTCAATTTTGCCTATTTTAACAGAAAGAATCGTTTTCTCAGGTGAAAATGACGATAAGTACCTTCTCAGTGCGTCCATCAATGCCAGGCACTCCAGCCTCTCCGGGAGGTCCGGGCGGACCCTTGGGTCCGGCGGGTCCGACGGGGCCGTTGACCTCGACGACTCTACCAGGAGCTCCGCGGGGTCCAGCAGGTCCGGGAGGTCCAACGTCTCCGGGCGCTCCGGGAGGTCCAATCATGCCAGGGTCGCCCTGTAATTGTTGATTATCGCGAAAATTTGCTTTCTTTATCAATCTGTTGTGTTTCGCGCATTGCCCAAAAGGCTATGGAACCTTTGAAATGCAATCGGTCCGCTTTTTCTTGGTGAACAAATCAATCAATACCATACCTTCTCTCCGTTCTTTGCAGGAGGCGCGTCCTTGCCCTTGGGTCCCTGAGGTCCCTTCTGACCCTGAGATCCGGCCTGTCCGGGAGGTCCTGGCGGGCAGATGATGCAAGGCTCGCTGGGAGGAATAGCAGAAGCGATGACTTGACCGTCCTGAACGAAATATTGGGTTACTGAATAATACTATAACCCCTTACATTTCCGTGCTTGCCCGGAGCTCCTGGGGAACCATCGTTTCCGTGAGGTCCGTCCTCTCCGGGGGGTCCGGCGGGTCCGGCGGCTCCCTGCTGGCAAGGGCAGCACTGAGGAGAGGCGTCAGCGTTGACCACAGGGCCGTAGCTACCGACTCCGGCGTTTCCGCCTCCTCCGCCTGGAATGAAATCGGTTTACGATTTGGTTACGGTACTTCCTCTCAGTTATTGTTTTTTCGAAATTGCACGAGGCTACAGCAAAAGGATTCGGCTGCTTCGCTAAATGAGCGCACAATGAAACGTAAGAAATGAAATCAAACGTGAAACGCAATGAAATGAAACGTGAAACGCAATATCGTCGTTATAGAAGATCGATCACTTCTCGATTAACACTACCGTACCTCCTCGTCCTCCTCCACCGTATCCGGATCCGCCTCCTCCTCCTCCGCCTCCATAAGAGGAACCGAAGAGCCAGGCCGCAGCCCTCTTGGATCTGTCCTGGACACCTCCACGACGGATCGTGTGGATCTCCATCCACATGTCACGAGCGCGCGACTGGAATAGGACACGGTAAAATTACGGTAGGGTACGGTAACAAAATCAGTCCTCGATAGACAGTGTCCTACGATCTACCGTACCTTGCACAAGCCTGCCTAACAACTGTTATAGTACGGTAATCAAGTCAGTCATCGATAGTCCGTGTCCTACAATCTACCGTACCTTGCAGAAGTCGGTCTCCTGGATGAGATGGGACTGGAAGGACTGGACGTACGAGGCGAGCATGGGAAGGGTGACGACCGAGGCGATCACCGCCGCCGTCGAGATGACCTGAGATTAGTCAGTTTGTGATTGGGAACGGATCGAGAATACTGTAATCGAGTCAGTTAGCGTCGAGATGATCTGAGAAGGGATACGGTAAGTCAGTTCGTGATTGAGGGGTGGGGATTGACAGAGGGTACGGTATTCGAGTCAGTCGCGATAGGGGATTGACTGGGGTAGGATGAATTGTAGTGCGTTCAAGCTTGATTTTAATTGTCAAATTATTAATACTGTGTGATCCGAGTACATTGGCTTTTGAGCTGATCACCTAAGAAGAGGAATGAGTGAAGCCTACTTGAACGTGCGCGCGCTCGGATGTCCCACTCTTGCATGATAACCTGTCGGCTACTACTAATGGCCAAAGTGAGTTAGTACGCAGTTCATAACGTTATCAATTTACTAATTAACTAACCAATTCATTAATAACTAATTAATCAACTAACGACAGCGAAGAAGGCGACTCTCCGCATCTCCCGATGCTCGGGCGTCTCCTTGTCGACGTCCATTGCACGTGGGATGAGAAGTGAGGGACGACTGCTTCCCCCTCACTCCTCCCGCCCTTTATACCCTCAGGGCTGACTCCGCCCACCGAACATCCTGGGAGCATTACTAGTAAGGAAAGCGGCTTGTCTGACCGATGAGGGAGCATTTACAATGAGGAGAGACAAGCAAAGACAACTGCTAGCTATCTAGCATCTCTGGCTTGTGAGAGAGCATAGAATATGGGAAGTGATAACTGAAGAAGCAAGGATCCTTATCAGTTTGCGACCGAACCAGTTGCTCAGCCTAGTCAGGGAAAGTTGGTATCTGCTATTCGGTTGATCTCTAGTTGTGAGATGAACGAGAAAGGGAAAGTAAGGGAAGAGTATGGCTAAGCATCAAACGGAATGATAACGGAATGATCCATGAGCTTGGCCTAGTAAGGAAGAGGGGAACGAGTAGGGAAGAGAAGGATGAATTGTTCAGTTGAGAGAGAGGGGATTGAATATTCGATTCGCTGTGTAACAAGTGATCAATTTGTGATCGATAATTTATCGACAACACAATATTATGTACAATCAAAAGTTGGGGTATAGGGGGATGGGTCAATGTACACAGTACAAATAAACTAATCGATTTCGGCAGTGAAACGATTTTGAACCAATAAAAACAATTCCAACCTAACGAAGCTTATATTTTTGAATTTTTCTATTCTTTTGTTTTTTTGTATTTTGTTTTTTTTTGTGCTCAGGAAAGGGTGTTCGAACAAAATAAAATATCTACGTAGGAAGCGAAAATGAATAAGTGATGGTTGATGTTTGGTCTGGTGTGAAGTGAAGGACGATGGAATAAAAAATTGGGCAGTTCTGGTAATGGAGGGCATGTATGACTGGGTGGAGGGAAATTATTCATTGGAGCAATTTTCTTGCTTCTTCAATAGTAGTTTTATGGAAAAACCTCGCGGTAGATTTCAGAAAGTTCGTCGTTCATACGGCGATTCATCTGCTTCAAAATTTCCTCCTGTAATGAGGATAAATCATAGATTGATTCTCTCAATTATTTGGTATATTTTTTTCAAAAAAATTCAAAAAAATAGAGTGAAAACACTAACCAATACATCGTCCTCCACCTTCCCCTTGGTTTCCGCCTCATCCTTCCTCTGCTCCACGCAACACTCGCACTTGAAGAAGAAATCAGAGTTCACCACCGTCGTCGTGAATTTGACGCTCATCGAGTCAAACTGGAAGTCGAAGATCATCGACGAATCCTGAAAACATCACTATTTTGTACAGGCTTTACAATAACATTCCAGAAAGTGCTGAGCTAGACCCACCTGTTCAACTGAATCCTTAGTCGTTCTCGGTTGTTCCTTGACCGGAATCTCGCAGTTACGGAAGGGTCCGCAGTCGTCGTAGCGAGAGGTGGGGGAGGCGATGGGAGAAGATGCGGTAGGTGACTTGATGGAAGGGAGAGAGACGGATGGGGATGGAGCAGAGAGAGAATCGAGTGCGGCTGCACTGGACTGAGACAGATACTGGAATGAAAGAGGGTAAAAACATTCAGCAAACACGATGCTAGAGCGTAAATAGAATAAAATCCATGAAAATTTGATGAAATTGTACCTCATCCGAAAAATCGTCACCGGTGGAGCCGGCGTTGTGAGGCAGCTCTTCCGAACTCGACTGAGGTGTGGAGCTGAGAGATTCTGAAAAATCAGTATATGTATACCACAAACAAGTCAAAAATTCATTACAGCAAGAGCACTCACCATTATTGATGTTCTCTTGCTTCTCCTCAATTCCAGCACGAAAGAGCGCCGAGATTGGAACACGGGTGTAGCTAGACTTATCGATGTGAGGCAAGTTTTTCGAGGCGATTGTCTGAGGTGCAGAGCTGGTGTATTCTGTAAGAACCATCATCAATTTTAAGAGCAATAGTCAGTTTGCGATCCAAAAAGAACTTACTCTTACCATTATTGGGCCAGAAGATTGCCTGAGGAGAGATGCTCCACTGCTTCTCCTCAATCCCCGATGGAATAAGGGCAGAGAGTGGAAGAGGAGTGAAGTCCTTGATGGGTGTGAGTGGGAGAGAGAGCGATGCCACGGGGCATGGCTTGATCTGCTCGGCTGGAGTGGAGGGCTGAAAATCAACGCATTACGGATCATTCAAACCGATAAAAATGAATATCGTACAAATCTCACTTTCATGATGCACTGAACAATCTTGAGAAAGACCCGAAGACGAGGGAGCTCGTTGTTGAAGAGTTGGAAAGCCTGCAAATAAATTATTTATCTTCATTCACCACGTTTCATCGCGATTCAAGTGTGAGCAGTTCTCAACATTCACTCACATTCAAATCCTTCCACCAGAAACTGCCAACGTTCTTCTCCACTTCCTCAGCAACAGTGTTGAAGTAGTCCAGAGTCATCTGATTGCATCGCAGTTCGTGCTCCTCGAAGGGCTCACTACGGTCTCTCACTGGGAATGAAGGACGAGCAGGGAGGGAGCTGAAATGAGTTGGGATTACAGCGTGTAATGGTAGGGTACAGCGACAGAGGTGACGTAGTCCCCATAATCAAGACATTCTATTACTACTGAAGTCAACTGCAAGGCCAGGAAGCTGATACTGCATTCGAAACAAGAAGAAAGAAACTCACATCTTAGTCGCCTCCGCCAACTGAGGGATGTACTTCTTGTGCAGAGTGGAGAAGAGGAGGCTCAGGTGAAGACGGACCGCGTTGATGGAGGGCAGAGGCTGGTCTGGACTCCTGAAATGTGATGATTAATTCCTAAAAAATATTAAAATAATGAAATTAGATAAAAATTAGGAAAAAACTCACGCTAGAACATCCTCGAAGATGGAGCTGAAATGAGTTGGGATTACAGCGTGTAATGCCACTTGGGAGGGGTTGAGAGCAGGGTCGGTGCAGACATGGCTGTGCTGCTGTTCAGTGTAAAGTGGTGATCTGAGTGAGATTCCGAGTCCTTATGTAGGCGTCCGTTGGTGGCACCCAGCCAGCGAGGACGGATATGATGTGATCGGAAGCCCTCCTTTACTGTCTTTCCTCGTTTCACACATCGTATACCCTGTGGCAGCCGAGAGAATGTGGCTATCGAGGAGAGTGCAGAGTGGAAGGGCAATTGAGTCTGGTAACTGCGAAGTGAAGGCTAGGTGGCATACCCTGTGGGGATGTGTCCATTTGATCTTTTGAAAAGTTTGAAATTATTTTTAAAATAATTTTCTCGTCAAATCTATTGACCCTTGAAAGTACGTCATAATTCAGTCTAGTCCTTACATCTTGCATGATTTATTTAATTCAAGCGCTTTCTTTCGAGGATTGACGCGAACGCACTGTTATCTGGTGGTCTCGCATGCGGGTCACTGAAAGGAATGCTTTTATCTCGTTCAGTGATCGAGAGATCGAGAATTGCATTGCTTCCTCTTTCGAATCGTCGTTCCCTACCTTTCTGGTCCTATTCAATGTGTTCAGTCTGTTTACTTTTCATGCATTTGGGAAAATTCTGCTCACAGTTTCCTACACAAGCTCATCGGCTGATTCCTCTCAATTGCTCCTTGCAACCCATCTGTCGTCGTGAACACGGTTCTCAAGGTATCAATTTTTTTTTTAAATTTGAACGTTACTTTAACGGGTAAATCCACATTAAATTTGGAAAAAAACGAGAAGGATAAAACTGATAACAATGTCAACAACATCATTGCAGTCTCAACTATACTGAATTATTCGGCCAAACATGGATATGAGCCCGTTTGCGTAAGAGTCGGACAACTTTGGCATGACTTGGCACAGTGAAAAAGTTGAAGTCCGAGGCAACTATGGTTTTCGATGGGCCTTAGGGTGCTGAAAACAAATTCGGAAGTGCGATGCTCAAAAATCGATTTTGGGTAAGTTATGCTAATTACAAAATTAGGCTGTTTTAAGGTCTTAGTAGAATAACTCAGCAACGGAAAGTGCTATCAAAAAAGTTCTGGAAGTGACCCTAGTTCATTTTTCATGCTGAATCTGAAACGAAATAGATTTTCAAAATTTGCATAAATTTGCGAAATTTAGATTATGGATTAAGCGTTAAAGCAAAAAGAGACCACTATAACTTTGTCAGTTTGTGAAGGACATTGATAAGATAAAACCTGCGAAAGATGGGCGCTGTGCGATGTCAGCAAGCTGAGTTATGAATTTTTGAAGTTGAGAAAATAGAGGGTTTTTGGTGAAATTGATGTGCTTAGTCATTTCATTCCTTTATCTCCCTCTCATTCCGTCCCTATGAGCGCACTGCGCGGCGTCAATTCTCACTCAAATGGGAACTTTTCTTAACTTCAAAAATTCATAACTCAGCTTGCTGACATCGCACAGCGCCCATCTTTCGCAGGTTTTATCTTATCAATGTCCTTCACAAACTGACAAAGTTATAGAGGTCTCTTTTTGCTTTAACGCTTGATGCATTATCTAAATTATGCAAATTTATGCACATTTTGAGAATCTTTTTCGTTTCGGATTCAGCATGAAAAATGAACTAGGGTCACTTCCAGAACTTTTTTGATAGCACTTTCCGTTGTTGAGTTATTCAATTAAGACTTTAACACAGCCGTATTTTGTAATTAGCATAACTTACCCAAAATCGATTATTGAGCATCCAGCTTCCGAATATGTTTTTAGCTTCCTAAGGCCCATCGAAAACCATAGTTACCTCAGACATCAACTTTTTCACTGTGCCATGCACTGTCTGACTCTTACGCAAACGGGCTCATATATAAAATATATTAGTGATAGAGACCCCAACGTCGATCGTCGATTTGTTCCCATGGTACCAAATCTTTGTTCAATATGTCCCTCATGGTCCCAGTAACAACATACTTTTTACCGTTTGTGATTATCTTGCCTCTGTGGAAAGTTATGCCTCTAAAACCACGCGCGCGCAGGCATTGATCGAGAGGGAAGAGAAGGGGAGAGAGAGAAAAGGGGCGGAGCCTCTCTCGTGTGTGTCTCTCTCCCTCCCCCCGCCCTCTCGCTCCCCTCTCCCCGCGCTTTTGCGGCAAGCCGAGGAGCAATGCCAAAAATCCAAAAAAATTCTAAAATTCCTGAAATATTCTAATTAGCCGAAATCGAGAAGCGCCCTTGCATCCGATCACCGGAAACCCACTAATCACGTATTTCTGAACTTAAATATCGATTTTTTCTCATCCAAAGTTGGACAAACATAGCGCGCTTTAGGCCATTTGTGGAGATTACCAGTACCTACTAGAAACGCTTTAGATCGCCCAAATTGGTTGAGAATTCGCTTTGCCGCTTCCCTGCGCAGGTTTCGCTCGATTCCCTATCCTTCGAAAGTGGGCGGAGCATGTGGTCTCTAATTAGTGAGATTCCATTTCTCAATACACTCCGACAAAGACGTTCAGGTTCAGGTTTAGTGATCTCGCTAAACCGAAACTTGGTTGGATCGTCACACGCTACAATTAATTTGGTTCGACTTTGATCGGATTGAGCATGTACTGAACACGCAGGTATTTGTAGGATTATCCTGTGAGACTAATGATCACCAGTTGCAGTTCAACTCAATAGAAAGTCTGATTGGGGAACTTTCAATACCTGCATATCGATGCACCTCCCGCCAACAAGCACAATTCGCCGATTGTTATAATTGATAAATCTATTTCGTTTTGTTTTATTGTTCAATCAAACAGCGCAATTCTGAAAAGGAAGAATGAAATAAGTTGAAGTTAGCCAAGTATGAACGGTATTTGTTTCTTGAAATTGTGTTATCCTCTGCACTAAGAAGGTTGATTCTCAAGCAGTCGCACTGTTATTTCGACATCGGTGAATAGAAGCGAACTCTAGTCTTCTTCCTATCTTGTATCGCCATCTGATTGTGAGCTAGCCTATCCATTACGCCCACTCTCTCATCTCTACCGTTTGGAAAGGAAGTGCATGAGTTGATTTCCCATTTTGCACCATGGTTCTCGAGTCACCTCTCTTCCCTTTCCTCTTCCGTTCTAACATTGATTTTCAATTTGTTCTCACTGATAACTATTCTCTCTTGCAGTTCCCTACACGAACCCGCCAATTGATTTTTCTCAATAGAAACTTACTCGTCAGGGGAAATTCTAGCAACGCACATAACTGATTCCGTACGTTCACACTTTGCTAGAGGCCTAGTAGGAATGGATGTTTGTTTTAACAGAGATGAAAAGAGGGAAGAAGTGTCCGAAATTAGCTAACAAAACGTGAAATCCTTGCAGAAAACAATTGTCTCTTCTGTTCTGAAGAATTAAGAAGGCTGGTAAGAATTCTTCCACTTTCACTGAACAATCATCCGTTCAGGAAGAGTTCCACATTTCGATTTCGAACTCGAGGCGCCCGATCTATGCACTCGATCATGATTCAAATGCCGCACTCAATGTCTCTGATGGAATTAGACATAGTTTTGTTGTTGTGTATATTGTGATAATAAATTGTTCTACAGTTGTTCGTCGAGTGAGAGAATTGATGAACACGAAAAACATTAGATCTCATCCAATTATCTAAAGTCTCCAACTTGCTTTTCCTTGCTCTCTGGAATTTTCGATATCTAAGAAACGCACTATTATCTGATGATGATGTATCCAGGTCAGAGAAGAGATCACTCAGCCAATTTTCTATCTCATCTCGCCATCGATGCGAGAGGCAAGGAGGAAATCGGAGAGCTCACTCCTTCCTCACTTTTCTCTTCTCAGAACTCTGTCAGTAAACCTCACTGCTCTCTGACTGAATTTATCCCCATTTCTCGACTTTGTCTGTGTCTGTCTTTGTAATCATATTTCATCTCACTGGCTGAACCTTTTTCACAGTTCCCTACACGAATTCGGCTTGCTGCTCACAGCATTTCCATTTCACATGCAATCTGAATCAGCTGATAAAGTTGTTTAAATGTAAATGTAAAAATGCTCACAGCATCCAGTTCACACAAGTTGTCACCGAGTGAGTTTAGTGAAAGCAAATTTCTGCCGTAATTTGAGAACTTCGTGATGTAAATTTTAGGAAAGTTCGTTCGTTAAGGCTGCCGTAATCGACTGTAATCTACAGAAATTGACTCGAGAAATGAGCTTCTTCGATAAGTTCATGGTGTGCATTAGAGTTAAATCAAGAGAGCTATAATTAAAAATTGAACATTTTCTGCAGGCAATCGGACAGAGTAACATCAAGAAAGCAGATTCAAAGCACACAAGAATGATCGAAGGACCGTGGATTGACGATTTTGGATGAGGGAATGGGATATGTGAAATAAAATGCAAGATCGAAATGTAAGATTGCCAGAAAGAGCTGATAAAGGACTTTGATGTTGTCGATGGTTTAGAGTCAACGAAAAAGTAATCAAATAATGCGTGAAAAAAAATCGATATCTCAAGAAACGAGCATTTTCAGAACAGCCACATGCAAATTGTCTGAGCGATAATTCACACAATGATCTATATTTATCGCATACATAACGACAAGCATAGACAAAAAACCGCAGCGTTTCGGCAGAGTATCATTTCTAGATAACTAATTGCAAGGAGCTCAAAGGAGAGCGCAATTTATTATTTTCCAGACTGTTCTGAGTTGCGAGTCATTTCTATATGGTAAAAGTTAGATAAAAACAGCGTAAATTCGAGAGTAGAGCCGGTTTCGGAATGAATGATTCGCGTATCATTCCGTTCGAGCCCTGGAGATATTTGAGCGAGTAACCAGAGAAGATCGATATTTGAGAAGTAGCAGGTAACACTTTTTGAACCCTTGTTGCGGCAAACCATCTGAAATTTCTTCTACCTCATTTTGCTATTCAACACAACAAAAACCATTGCATTTAAAAATACAAAAATATAGTTACCTCGAAAGCTTGAAGTAATCCTGACGCAGTGATGGCGATATCGTCGAATATACCAAATGTATCAACGTGAATGAATTCCGAAGATTTGCTGATAAGACTCAAAAGAATCTTATCATCAATGAGGTTTGGATTGCACTGAAACATACTTTCCTTAAAAGAAAACAGTGAAACACCAACCCTGGAAAATACGGTGCATTTCTTGATAGGCGGAAGATCAAAGAACACTTTATTAGCTTTAGCTGTGTTGATTACGGGTTGAACAAAGCGGATGGTCACTTCGCCCAGTCCTTGTCGACGGACAAGGCCACTAAGTATGCTGAAATAACAGCTATTGAATTTTCACGCGGATTTCAACGAACTTGAGAGATCGATCATCGTGGATACTAATGTCCAACGCTTTGAAATTTACAGTTGAGATCACGGAACGGAATGTGATTTCTGATTCCTCATGTAACTTTCCCTGAAAACTGAGTTTTTTAAATTTGAAACGTGGAAACGTTGCGTACCTCGATGTATAGTTTCTCGACTGCCGCATATTTGAGCAGATCGGCACATTTCTGTACTTGATTCTCATCATTCCAGTCGAAGATGTTCAGATAGATATCATCTTTAGTTGTGATCACTGGTTCAGATGAGTCCTGAAATTGTTGGGAAATCAGAGAGGCCATGTGGTTAGAGAACAAACGCACGCATAAATAGAGTATTCATTTTTTTGGCAAAGTTCGAAAGTTGAGAATTATGTTTAGCACATTAACACCAATAAGTGGACTCAAAGTTGAGAACGTACCAAAATGAACGAAATTGATTTGAATCGTCTATGTGCTGTCTTTTTCTCGAGTCCTCCAAGTCTTTCATTGATTAATCCGAGATTCTTGCGATCTAGGGGGTCAAGTTTCTCTATGACCTTAGTCACAATCTCATTGGGCAGCGATAGGAAATTGGTCTGAAATGAAAACATTGATAACTTATATCGCATTCGATTGAAAGAAAAAGTAATTATTTACCTTAGCCTTTATGGTTACTGATTCCAACACGCATTCATTTCCGTTTTGGCACGGTGGACAGAGGCAATTGGAATTCATTGGTATAGTAATAAAGGTCACCAACAGGCCTGATCCGAAGTGGAAGTAATGGAATCGAATGACATCTATTCTATAGCACCTTAGAGATCGGATGCACCCGACCTTGCGGTTAGAATAGCTCATCATAAAGATATTCTGCATATTTCTCGTACCCTCTAGCCTCGCCGCCTTGTGAGAATAATGAGATATTTTTCAGCAAAGCCCTTCAAGATTACAGGCAGACTTAGCTCGTATCAAAATTATGGGAGTAGTAGAAGCACTACAAATGAAATGGGCGATAAACAACAGAAACTGATTTTGATCAATATTCCTTTATGATCCCCCCCCCTCCTGCTTCATTTCTTCATCTGCCCAAGCATTTTTCCCTTCCCAGTCACCATGGTTCCTCCCACTCCTTACTCCACTCCGAATCCCGTTTCTCCTAGCTAACTTCTTTCCTTTCCCTCCCGTTCTTCCATTCTCTGTGCTGGCCATTTAATCATACACACTACGTTTTCACATAATCAATCACGCTTGCTTTCAGCTTCCTACACAAGCTCGACTCTTGGTTCTAAGTGATTGTTTCTTCTCTATCTGTGATTAAATCGAAATTGTGGATTGATCGAAGTTGCAAGGTAACTATTCAGCAGGCTCAGCAGTGATCCTCTAACTTCAATATTTCAGTCCACATGGCATATATCTTGAAAATTCAATCGTCGACGAAATGCGAGGCGGAGTGAGAATGTATGGAAGCGAGCCATAGGAGGAAAGACTCGCGGCACATTCCTGGATTATTGAATAAATTGTTAATTTTTCTTGCTGAATGATCAAGAAATTCGAGAACTTATCGCATATGTGTTTGTACGGTAGCCTTCTCTTCTTGAAAAATTTGTACGACGGGAGATGCAGCACATCCTCTTCCTCCATTTCGTTTCGCTACTGTACACTTCTTCACTGTCTTTCACCCACAGCGAGTCCTCTCTGGCTCTCTTGATTTGGCACAGTCACTCGCTCCATCTGACCGGTTAGAGTTCATGCGTAAAGAAGAGAGTCTTTTCCTTCCTAGCCACTTTCTGCCCTTCTTCCAATTTGTCGTCATGGCCACTACTACATCTCTTGGCCCGAAGATTTCACTTCTTCCTTTCTCTCTGTCCTCTCTTTCCTTCCTACGAAGATTTCACTTCTTCCTTTCTCTCTGTCCTCTCTTTCCTTCCTACGCCTCGTTCTTACGATGTTCACCAATGAGCTATTTTTCATGTGCCGCCTTTGTATGCATGTTCCGGCATCCTACAAATATTGATTTCCAGTTCTCTACACGAACTCAATCAATCATTCTTTGTTGGTGCAGCCATTTCCCCTTCAAATAAAAGGTAGCATGAAACCAATTTGAACATTTTTTGGCACGCCTTAAAACAAATTTTGCAATAAGCAAATGTATAATGCACAACTCTCCTCGGATGAGAGCGAGGGCAAGCGATTTTGTTTGCGAAATTTGAATATTTTAGAGAGAAGAATTGGAATCGACTAATGGGAGGAGAAAGAAATAACGTGAGTTTGATAGGCACTTAAGATGATCTGAAGGAAGAAATTACAGAATCGATACGTGAGACAGCACCATAACCGCTCGACGTAATGTTAAAAGAATGGATGGACAGATTTAACAATCATCGAGACCGTCAATTTGTAATAAATTCATTCACCTGGGTCTCACATGCTTTCCTACTCCATCATAATCACAACACAACAAATATTTCCGGCTTATTTTCCAAGACAAATGGTATCGAGAAAACCAGAGAAAAAGAGACTAATGAAATGGGAAGAAATGGGTGAGACAGCAACTAAACAACAACAAAAAACAACTGTTTTGTTTAATATTCGAACATGATTTGGTGCGTTTATCTCGGAGCCTCTTGAAATAGCCCCATCTCGCCATCGGGTCTCCTTCGAACTAGGGATGCTCTAACTCTCTTCATTCCCCACATTCTATCGCTCTATATTACCTGTTAGAGATCTTGCAGAATTCGGAGGGTCTTTTCCCTAGCCACTTTTTGTTGCCCTTCTTCCCATCTGTCGCCATGGTCACTACCGCCTCTTTTCGCCCGAGGATTTTACTTTCCTTCTCCTCTCTCTCATTCTCTCTGGTTCCACTGCTTTCATTCCGTGTATTCTGTGCTTCACGAATCTACTACAAGAACAACTTCTTGTTACCGCCTGGAACTTTCATCGACTTCTCTTTCCAGTTCTCTACACGAACTCAATCTTGCTTCTTTGCTGGAGCAGTCATTTCTCTGGAGAACGTCAATTAATTTACGAAAAATACAGGTAATTTGACACAATTTCAGCACTTCGCATAATAATTGTGCACGAATGAGTAAGGGCAACACTGAATTTGTATATTTGAGAATAAACTGGAACAGACTCCTGGACGTTAATAAGGCGAGCGGAACAATGTGAGTTTGATATGCACATGAGATGATCTAAGGGAATACATTTCAGAATCGGTACATGAGACAGCATCATAACCAATCGATCTGATGATTCGACAAGATAGTATGGACTTATAACAATCATTGAGACCGTCAATTTGTAATAAATGCATTCACCTGGGTCTCACATGTTTTCCTACTCCATCATAATCCAAATACTACAAATTAGGGCTGGTAAAAGCAAGCCAGATAGACTGTCGGAATTCCGATAAATCACCCTCCTATTTGGCTTTGTCGAAATCGAGAATCGACTTAGCGGCTTGCTTTGGAGACTCAACGGTCGGAACGAGTCGATTCCGATAGCGGATCGAGGAATCGACTTGTTCCGACTCTTCCGTCTCGAGCAAGGAAGAGGATGTATCGATTTGCATAGAGGAAGGAGACAAAGAGAGAGTCGAGGTCATTTGCATGATCTACCCTCTTCCCTTCTTGCCTATGCTGCTTATGGGTCTTTCCATAAACATCGATCGTTCCTAGTTAACCGATCGATTCCCATGGCTCAACAATGATCCTCTAACTATATTTCAGTCCACATGACATATATCTTGAAAATTCAATCGTCGACGAAATGCGAGGCGGAGTGAGAATGTATGGAAGCGAGCCATAGGAGGAAAGACTCGCGGCACATTCCTGGATTATTGAATAAATTTCTTATCTTTCTCGCTGAACGATCAAGTAAATCGAGAATGTCGCAAAATCGTCAATTCTCGGAAAAGAACAGTAATTGGATGAAAAGAGAGACGACCCATCCTCTTTCTCAGTTTCGTTTCACCATCTTTCACTACCTTCTAAACTGTCTTCTTTCACTGCACGAGCGATCGCCTGACTCTCTTCATTTCACGCACTCTCTAACTCTGTCTCAACGACTGCAGATCATTGGGAATGAAGAAGAGTCGTTTCCTTCCTGGCCAATTTTTGCCTCTAGCTCCACTTTGTCGCCATGGCCACTACCTCCTCTCTTCGCTCGAGGATTTCACTTTACTTCTCTTCTCTCTCATTCTCTTTCGTTTCACTGCTTTCTTTCCCTGTATTCTGTGCTTCACAAATCTACTATTCCTCAAGTCACCACCTTGAACTTTCATTGACTCCTGCTTTCAGTTCTCTACACGAACTCTGCTATGCTTCTGCGCACGATCAACGATTTATTCTTGGAGAAGACATGATACATTTCGAAGAAAAAAATCAGGTATCCTTTCAACAAGCTTGATGACTTGTAAAAATATGGTGTAACGGATGAGAACTTCTGCATTTCTCACTTCTCTCTTCGAAAAAAAAAAAAAAAAATTGAAAATTAAACAAATTTTTGAAAATGAGTATTTCAGAGAGGCGAATTTCAATCGGCTCTCTACACTCGTACCAGAACGGCGCTATGTGAGTTTACCATGCATTTGAGGGAGATTCAACGGACTAAATTGCAGAATCGATTCCTGTGGAAATATATCGGGAGATTAAAACTACCTGAAATGCCCCCACTCAGCACGCATAATATTCATTTTGAAGCCGTACATTTTCTCGTTAAATTGATAAATATTTTCCATAAGATCTCCATGTTCAATGCTTTTTCAGCAAATTTTCGGAATATTCACATCTCCGATCGATAGCAGAAAACATGGGAGTGTTCGATTCGCATAGCATCCCTTCTGTTCTACTGTCACCATGGCCACTATTCCCTCTCTTCGCTCGAGGATTTCACTTTTCCTTCTCTTCTCTCTCATTCTCCTTCTGTTTCACTGCTTTCTTTCCCTGTATTCTGTACTTCACAAATCCCATGTTCCTCATGTCACCTCTTGAAACTGTCATCGACTCCTCTTTTCAGTTCTCTACACGAACTCTACTATGCTTCTTTGCTGGAGCAGCCATTTATCCCTGGAGCACACATGAATAATTTTGAAAATTTTCGGTACCTCTTTATCCTTTTTGAACAATAGGCGAGCTACGCCACGTGAAGAATGTGCGATAGATGGACAAATGGTGACGCTGAATTTGTTTTCGAAATGTTAATATTCCAGGGATCAGAACTTCAATGACGATGTCTATAGAGAGAGAAGATGTGAGTAAGTTAGGTATTTGAGGTAATTTAATCAATTTCATTACAGAATATACCAACTCATCAAGAGAATCAGCCTCCACAAGCACTCGGCCCTACGTCTTCGAAGACACCTTCCGTCACTAAAATTTTTAGTTTTCTTATATCGTTGAATTGATAAATAATTTACATACAGTTTTACCATTTACTCGATTCAAATCATCATTCTCTCCTACCTACGCATCTATCCTCCTTTTCTCTGTTCTCCATTCCTTCCAGCTCTGATCTCTGACCGATAAGATAGTACAGGGAATGAGGAGAATATTCACTTCGTATACCAACCCAGCTTCAGCATCTCTCTCTCACATTCATTCACCATGGCCACGATTCCCTCTCTTAGCTCGAGGACTGCATTTCGTATAGTGTCCTTTCTCCCTTCCTACGCTTCTTTTTTAATGCTCTCTCATGAGCTATTTTTAGAATGTCGTCTTTCAATCCTGCTGTTGCTTGTTCATACCTACAAGTACTGATTTACAGTTCTCTACACGAACTCAGCAATGCTTCTTCACATGATCAACACTTTTTCCTGGACAACGCATGACAAATTTCAAAAAAGAGGTGCCCTTGAACAAGTTTTACTGGATACCTTGATAACTCGTAAAACAGCATTGCAATGAACGAAAAATAGTACACTTCTCTGAGAGAAATTCTCACTTCGAATCAGATGAGGGAGGGGCAAAACAGATCATTTCAGAGAAGCAATCTTCAACAGATTCTGTGCAAAAAAACCGAACACGGATTATGGTGAATTTAATAGTCATGTGAGATGATTTTATTGACTTCATTACAGAACAAACTTCTGAGTGAATACATCACAAGACGACGACTGCATAAGCCACCGTCACGTCATCACGTCGTGCAGGGAGATGTCTGTGATAATATTCATATTTTCATATTTCGTCGAATTGATAAATAAATTTAATACGATTTTCCATTCACTCGATAAAAACATCATTCTCTCCTCAATCATCTTCCTAACCTACTCTCCCCGTTCCTTCATCTCCATCTCCATATCTGCTTTCTTCTCTGACCGACAAGAGAGTTCAGCAAATGAGGAGAGTATTCACTTCGTATACCAACCCAGCTTCAGCCTCTCTCTCTCACCTTCATTCACCATGGCCACTATTCTCTCTCTTAGCTCGAGGACTGCATTTCGTATAGTGTCCTTTCTCCCTACCTACGCTTCTTTTTAATGCTCTCTCAGGAGCTATTTTTGAATGGCATCTTTGTTGTTGTTGCTTATTCATACCTAGCACCTAGTATTACCTAAATGTATTGATTTACAGTTCTCTACACGAACTCAGCAATGCTTCTTCACATGATCAACTATTTTTCCTGGAGAACACATGACAAATTTCAAAAAGAGGTGCCCTTGAACAAGTTTTACTCGATACCTTGATAACTCGTGAAACAGCATTGCAATGAACGAAAAATAGTACACTTCTCTGAGAGAAATTCTCACTTCGAATCAGATGAGGGAGGGGCAAAACTGATCATTTCAGAGAAGCAATCTTCAACAAATTCTGTGCAAGAGAACCGAATACGAATTATGGTGAACTTATTCATGTGAGATGATTTTATTGACTTCATTACAGAACAAATTTTTGAGTGAACACATTACAAGATGAGGACTGCATAAGCCACCGTCATCACGTCCTACAGGGAGATGTCTGTGATTATATTCGCATCTTTTCTTATCTCGTCGAATTGATAAATAAAGTTAATACGATTTTCCATTCACTCGATTAAAAACATCATTCTCTCCTCAACCAACTTTCTAACCTACTCTCCCCGTTTCTTCTTCTCTATCTTCTTTCTACTTTCGTCTCTAATCGATAAGATAGTACAGGGAATGAGGAGAGCATTCACTTCGTATACCATCCCAGCTTCAGCCTCTCTCTCTCTCTCCTCTACAGTCACCATGGCCACTATTCCTTCTCTTCGATCGAGGACTTCATTTCGTATAGTACACACAGTCCTTCTTTTATCCATTCCTGTGCCTATCTTTTTCTCAATTTTTCTCCAATGAGCTTTTTTCCCGAGTTCCGCCTTTCTCACATTTTGGTGCTTGTTCCTGCATCTCCCCACACGAATTGATTTCCAGTTCTCTACACGAACTCAGCTATGATTCTTTCTACGATCAACGCTTTAATTGAGGAGTGCACATGAATAATTTCGAAACAAATCAGGTAACCTTTCAACAAGATTGATGACTCGTAAAAAAATGTTGTAACGGATGAGAAATACTGCACTTCTCACTTCAAATGAGGCGAATGAGGGAAGTTCTTTCTCAGGTTGATTTTTTCAGTGAGGCGAAATTCAATCGGCTCTGAAAAAATGACCGGAGAATGAGTCAACGTGAGTTTAGCATGCATTTGAGGGAGATTTAACGGACTAAATTGCAGAACAGATTCCTGTGGAAATGTATCGGGAGCTGACAACTGAATGAGATGCCCGTACTCAGGCCGCACACAATTCATTTTGAAGCCATACATTTTCTCGTTGAATTGATAAATATCTTCCATAAGATCTGCATGTTCCATTTTTATTCAGTGAATTTTGCAATATTCACATCTTCGATCGATAGCAGAGTATGCGAAAATAGGGGAGTTCGATTCGCATAGCATTCCTTCTTTCTGCTCTACTGTCACCATGGCCACTATTCCCTCCCTTCGCTCGAGGATTTCACTTTTCCTTCTCTTCTGCCTCATTCGCTATCGTTTCACTGCTTTCTGGCCCTGTGTTCTGTACTTTACAAATCTACTATTGCCGTCGTCACCTCCTGGAGTTGTCATCGAGTCCTCTTTTCAGTTTTCTACATGAACTCAGCACTGCTTCTTCACATGATCTACGATTTCCTCCTGGAGAACACATGACTAATTCCAAAAAATCCGGTAACCTTTTGACAAGTTCGATACCTTGATGACTCGTAAAAAAAAGGAAATCAACGACACATAGTAGACTTCTCACTTCGAATCAGACGAGCGAGGGGCAAAACTGAAGAAATTTTCGCTAATTGATTATTTGAGCGAGGCAAAATTCAACCGGCTCTCCACACTCGTGTCAGAAAGGCGCTATGTGAGTTTACCATGCATTTGACGGAGATTTAACGAACTAAATTGCAGAATCGATTCCTGCGGAAATATATCTGAAGTTGAAGACTACCTGCGATTCCCCTACTCAGCCCCCACAAGATTCGTTTTGAAGCCACACGTTTTCTCGTTGAATTGATAAATATCTTCCGAAAGATCTCCATGTTCCATGCTTATTCAGGGAATTTTTAGGATATTCACATCTCCGAACGATATCAGAGTACACGAAAATAGGGGAGTGTTCGATTCGTTTAGCTTCCCTTCCTTCTGATCTACTGTCGCCATGGCTACTATTCCCTCCCTTTGCCCGAGGTTTTCACTTTCCTTCTCTTCTCCCTCATTCTCTTTCGTTTCACTGCTGCATCTTTTCCGTGTATTCTGTACTTCACAAATATCATGTTCCTCATGTCACCACCTTAAACTTTCATTGACTCCTGTTTTCAGTTCTCTACACGAACTCAACTATGCTTCTTCGCACGATCAACGATTTCTTCCTGGAGAACACATAAATAA
>LS501034.1:72763-92904 GCA_900490845.1 Pristionchus japonicus | reverse complement strand
TTTCCTTCTCTTCTCCCTCATTCTCTTTCGTTTCACTGCTGCATCTTTTCCGTGTATTCTGTACTTCACAAATATCATGTTCCTCATGTCACCACCTTAAACTTTCATTGACTCCTGTTTTCAGTTCTCTACACGAACTCAACTATGCTTCTTCGCACGATCAACGATTTCTTCCTGGAGAACACATAAATAATTCCAACAACAACAAAAATCCGGTAACCTTTTAACAAGTTGGATACCTTGATGACTCGTGAAACAATATGCAATGATCGAAATATAGTAAACTTCTCACTTCCAATCATACGAGCGAGGGGCAAAACTGGAGTAATTTTCGCTAATTGATTATTTGAGCGAGGCAAAATTCAACCGGCTCTCCACACTCGAATCAAATCATGTGAGTTTACCATGCGTTTCCGGGCCATTCAATGGACTAAATTGCAGAACAACGTCCTCAATAAATTCATCGAAAGATACGACAGCGTATGCTACCCACACCTACTCCGCACATTCATCGATTTGTAGCTAATTACTGTTTCCTTATCTCGTTCAATCGATAAACAATGCACTTTCCATTCACTCGATAAAAACCATCGTTCTCTCCTTCCTAAACATATTATCCTCCCTTTCTCTCTTCTCCATTCCTTTCAGCTATGATCTCTGATCGATAAGAGAGTTCAGCAAATGAGGAGAATATCCACTTCGTATACCAACCCAGCTTCAGCCTCTCTCTCTCTCTCTCTCTCTCTCTCCTACAGTCACCATGGTCACTGCTTCTTCTCTTAGCTCGAGGACTGCATTTCGTATAGTGTCCTTTCTCCCTTCCTACGCTTCTTTTTTAATGCTCTCACATGAGCTATTTTACCTAAATGTGTTGATTTCCAGTTCTCTACACGAGCCCAGTTATGATTCATCACATGATCAACAATTTTTACCTGGAGAACACATGACAAATTTCGAAAAGAGGTGCCCTTGAACAAGTTTTACTGGATACCTTGATAACTCGTGAAACAGCATTGCAATGAACGAAAAATAGTACACTTCTCTGAGAGAAATTCTCACTTCGAATCAGATGAGGGAGAGAACAGATCATTTCAGAGAAGCAATCTTCAACAAATTCTGTGCAAGAGAAGCGAATACGCATTATGGTGAACTTATTCATGTGAGATAATTTTATTGACTTCCTTACAGAACAAATTTCTGAGTGAATACATCACAAGATGAGTACTGCATAAGCCCCCGTCATCACGTCGTGTAGGGAGCTGTTTGTGACAATATTCGCATATTTTCTTATCTCGTCGAATCGATAAATAACTTCAATAGGTTTTCCATTCACAATCGTTCTGCCTATTTCCCTCGGCTACATCTTCTTCCTGCTTTCTTCTCTGACCGACAAGAGAGTTCAGCAAATGAGGAGAGTATTCACATCGTACACCATCCCAGCTTTAGTCCCTCCCCTCTTCAATCACCATGGTCACGGCTTCCTCTCCTCGATGAACGATTTCACTCTGCCACGACGCTAAGCCCTTCTCTTTCTCCCTTTAGCCTTCTTCCATCCTTCCATTTTATAAGATTCCCTATCCGCAATTTTCCGAATACCTTTTTCACCACGCTTGCTGCTAACTGATACCAAGTAAAATATTCCAGTTGTCTACACAAACTCACCTCTGCATCGCAATGGCATTGTCATGCACATCAATGAGCGATGAGAACCATCTCATTCCCTATAATCTCATTTTATAATGAACAAGAGAAAGAGAAGTAGGAAGCGAAGAGTAAGTTGGCTTGCCTGTTCAAGTTCAATTCAAGCATCGATTATGCTATTTACATAGAGAGTATAAAACGATCATTCTAGCCACATCGACGCCATCGTTCGTTGGCACTTCTACATGCATGGATACTCGGATACGGAAAGAATTCACCCAATCATGGATAGGATGAAGAGTCGCCTGCTCTTGAATAAAGCATTTCCCAACTCGTTCACCATCTTGCAAACTAATTAAATTTCATCACTTCCTGGTCCACAGCAAACATTAGGATCTATTCGTTGCATCTTTCAGTGTAGATCAGCTCAAGACATCAATTAGGAGGCACATTCTGTATCTACCAGAGAAAGCCCCTCCAGCTTCTCTTGCCATCTGTCGCCTTGGTCACTATTCCCTCTCGGATTCACTTCGTATAGTAGGCCCTGTCCTTCTCTGACCTTCTCTTTCTTCCTTTTGACTATATCTTTTTTTCGATGTATTTCAACTCGCAATGTCGAACTTGTCGATAGTTACTGCATCTTCCATACAATATTGCTTTGCAGTTTTCTACACAAACTCAACATTGCTAATGTGCAACCTGCTCTGGAGGACGCGACAATCACAAAAAGACATCTCTCAACTACATCTCTCTTCTGTTCAAGCTTCTCCATTGGACGGATTCAAGTCCGAAAACCCGCGAAGTAGGCTGACGAGTATTTACTCAACAAGTGTTACCATGCATACATTTTTTCCTTTTTTCAAGAGAACAATCGCATCTGCGACATCCGGCTCTGGATGTATTCGTAAATGAGTATTCAGCAATCGAATAAGATCTGAATCACTTGAATAAAACATTTCACCACGTGTTCTGTCTCACAATGCATTAGCATTTCAATCGAATTGAGACTACTGTTTCCGAGATTCCTTCTCTCGCTCAGAGCGATGAATTTGGTGGTCTTTATCGATTATTGTCATGCCAGCCAGAGAGCTCCCTTCAGCTTCTCTTTCCATCTGTCGCCATGGCCACTGCTTCCTCTCTTTGTTCGAGGATTCACTTCGTATAGTGCCCTTCTATCCTCCTCTGCCATTCTCTTTTTTCCTCTAGATTATACCTTTTTTTATACTGAGATCTTCTTAGTAGAGCGATTAATTTGACGAGAGGGGAAGAGAAGGAGATGAATGGTCTTTTATCATCTTTTATCATCGATCATCGATCTTTTATCATCGATGATAAAAGACCATTCATCTCCTTCTCTTCCCCTCTCGTCAAATTAATCGCTCTACTAAGAAGATCTCAGTATAACAACTACGATGTCGAGAATCACTCAGTATTCCCTATTGATACCTTTTTTATGTATTTAAATTCGCGATTTCGAATGCCTGTTACTGAACTTGTTGATAGTTCCTGCATCTTTCCAAAAATACTGATTTGCAGTTTCCTACACAAACTCAATTTCGCTGAAACATACGGTCAATTCAAACTCTCTTCTGTTCAACCATGTCTAATGGACGGAATAAAAAGCGAAAACCCGCGAAGTGTGATGAAGAGTACTTACTCTTCAAACTAGTGTAACCGTGCATAATTTTTTTCATTTTGAGAGAACATCGCATCTGTGACGCCAGGCTCTGGAAATTCTTCATTCATGGATATTCGGAGATAGACATCGATAGACTTTCCTTGGATAAATCTTTTCGCCACATGTTGTCTCACAATGCTAAAGAATTTCAATCGAATCGATCACTGTAACTGTACTATCCATTGAGACTACTGTTTCAAGAGATTCCTTCTCGGGCTCAGCGCGATGAATTCGGCAGCCTTTATCGATTGCTGTCATGCCAGTCAGAGAGAGCCCCTTCAGCTTTTCTTTCCATCTGTCGCTATGGCCACTATTCCCTCTCTTCGTTCGAGGATTCATTTCGTACAGTGTCCTTCTGCCCTTCTTTTTCTCCTTCCTATGAGCTATTTTTCGAATGTCGTCTTTTCACAGCTTGTTCGTACCTACAACTATTCATTTGCAGTTTTCGAACAAATCAAAAAATCCAAAGAGTAGGTAGGCTGATGAGCTATTTCACATCTAACACGTGTAGAAATGCATACATTATTTCCGTTTTTTAGAGTGAAAATTGATCAAATTCATTTTATAGGTAGTTCACGTCAGCGACGCCAAACTCTGGAAGTTCTTCATGAATGACTAGAGAAGACAACAGTTGGGACTCACTTGAATAAAATATTTAACTACATGATCTACCTCACAGTGCAATGGAATTTCAATCGATCCGAGCAGTGTAACTGCGATTCTCTTTTTGACAAACCTTCTTTGGCTCAATTCACACCAATCAATGAATTAGGTGGCGCATTCTTTATCGATTAGTGTCATGCCAACCAGAGAGAGTTCTTTCTCTTCTCTTCTCTACTTCACTTTCGCCAGCTCGTACGAGAAGTCCACGGCAACGTGCAGTTCCTGCCAATTAAGCTAATTAGTGATCGATTAATCGCTAATTAGCCAACAGAAAAGTCAGTTCGCGATAAAAGAAAAATCAGTTTTCGATACCGTACCTTGGACGGGTCGGCGACCAGCTCGGACACGCGCCAGTTCGGGATCGAGTCGTAGCGGAATGTCTGCAATTGTTGATTGGGGGAGTACGGTAGCTACCGTAACGCCACTCAAATCGATTGGCTACAGTACCCTACCGTATTCGGGCGGGCGACGTGCGCGTTCTTCGACAGCACGTACACGTCCGGACGCGTGCCGACCGCGCTGCAATCGATACTGTACTCTACTGTACTACTACCGTATAACGGAGCTACCTTATCCCATAGGCATCATAACGCAATGCCCAATGTTCCGCAATGCAGTCACTTCACCGTAACCTACATCTGCAGTAGCCGATCGATACCATACTCGTGGTACCGTAATCATGATACAGTAACCCTTAAGCTACCGTACTCGAGCTGGGCGATGACCGCGTTGACGACGTCCTGGAGCGTCGCCGAAGGACTGTGCTCGTCACTGCAATAGGAGTACGGTATCGATCGGTTACGGTAGGTCCTTGAAGTACGGTAGGGATACTGTAGCCCCCTCAACGAACCGGAAGAGCATGCGGACGATGTGGCCGTCGCGGCGGACCTGCGCAATCGCACGAGCGACCACCTAGGAGAGAGATCGAAGATCAAAGACCAAACGATGAGATCAAAGATCCGATTCGTTCACAAACGCAGGTTCATTACAGATGTCTTGGTCAGAGATCAAAGATCAAAGATCAACTCTCGATCCTCCACACCTTGCTGCTCTTCTGTCTCTCGGCGGCGTCGCCGATCGAGATGTACTGCGGCTCGGGCTTGGCTGCCTATGAGAGATCAAAGATCAACAATTGAAAGATCAAAGATCAATGCTCCTCACCGTTCTCGCGTTCAGCATGGGCGCAGACGCGGAGCGGCCGATGCGGTGGGTTCCTGCAAGGAGTACGGAAGGTTACGGTATTTAACCAGTACGATAGTTTCAGTTTACGATTGGACTCACTCTGAATGTCCTTGATGCTCATGTTGATGTTGTGATCGAACTCGGCTTTGGACGGCTGGCTCTCGCACCATTTGATCTTCAGGTTGTAGGAGGTCCTGAGCGGAGAGAGAGGGTACGATGGGGGGTACGGTAGATCAAGTATCGATCGGAACATCATACTCCCTGAGGTGGGAGCACGGTAGGTCAGTTTGTAATGAACCACTGCCGTACGCTTTCACAGTACGGCAAGCGATTGTGGTAGTTCGAATGGTGAGTTCGTGATCATCCTACCGTACTCCCTTGTTCAGGAGTACGGTGAGTCAGTCTCCATGGGGCGCACTTGTGATCGGAGAGACGCTGCAGGCGGAAGCTGTGCTCGATCAGCTCCGGCTTCGAGCTGCAATTCGGTAGGTTGAGTAGGTTGAGTACGGTAGATCGATTATCGATTGATCACGGCCGATCGATAACTGATCGGATACGGTTGACTACCGTACCGGTGGTCGTTCTTGAGGAACGGCGGGAGCATCATCTCGGAGACGTCGTTGCCCGTGAGGGAGAGGCACGAGTCCGAGCCGCTCGCTCTTCTGGAAGGATACGGTAGGTTACGGTAGGTCGCTTTCAGTTATCGATTGGGTGCTGTAGGTTACAGTAGAACAAAGTATACCTCTGCTTGTTGCCGGTGCTCATCTTGGGCGGCTTGCTTAGTGTTATCGACGACTGATGTTGGGTCCTGAAGCATGGGAGGGGTACGGTAATCGATACTCAGGGATCAATCAATACCTCCAAATGGAGCGGCCGACCGTCTGGTGCGGGCGACGAGTAGGGGAATGGGGGAGAGAAGGGAGAGGAGAGGAGATGGTATTGTTCACCTTGATTGAATTCCTTGCAATATTGCTATGTAAATTGAGCAATTTTATTGATTTGAATTGAAATTAAAGTCGAATGAAGTTTGAACATCGTTCTCTTCCCACTTTTCACCTTGGGGTCTAACTTAGATGATCTAACAAGGTAAGCACCAAATTCGGGGTTAACAAATCTGAACGAGACCTATGTGGACAGGTGGTGCTTGCGGAGAGATGGCAAAATGGGTCAGATAGGCCTCGTTCAGACTTTGGTGCTTCCCTTGTAAGCTGTTTCCGAATAGAAAACACAATGTAATTTCAACAAATTCATCCTCGGTGTAACATCCGATCCGAATTTCCGACATCTGTTTCTTGCTTCGCTACTGCTTTTCCGCCCTCTGACAACTGCACTTTTTCTCTTGAGAAGAGGGTGGATTGATCTCCTCCGTCTTCTTGCTCTCTCCATTTCCATGCTCTCTCGCTTTCTCTGCCTTACTAGAGATCACGGAAAGAGATCTCCTACGCATCGTGTAACAACTGTTCTGCAGGGAGAATTGTGACTTGCCATTCAGTCTTCTCGTAAATCAACGCGCTCTCAGGCAGGTCAGAGTGGGCGAGAGAGCGTGCGATTCGAGGAGAGTCCCTCTGGATCCTAGGCCTCTCATGAGTTGTGGGAGCTGTTGCGGAGAGTATCTGCCACTTTGTTCACGACCTGTCTTGTTTACTGGGAAGATCAATTGGGTCTTTCTTTGCGGTTAGAGTAGGTCGTTTATCTGCTGTTATGACTCTCATTTGCGACTAGTTTGACCCCTCTACCTAGTTTGTCGTACTAGGAAATGCTCTTAGACTGAGACATAATTAGCTTGAGCTTCCAAACCGTCTCATTATCAATCTCATCGGGGCTTTCCCACAGCGTTTTTGCCGCTCATCATCGTTTGCCCCCTTGAGAAATTCGATCTGAGGAAGAGGGAAGAGTCAGTCAGCTCGTATTGCCAGGATTCAAGCATGTTCTTCATGACTTTTGCTGTTATTTATATTATAAACTAATTTGTTTGAGAGAAACCCTTTGATTCCAATTCGTGTGTGTTTACGCGCGAATAGGCCATCCAGAGTTACTGCATCAATGTGAATTTTTTTTTCTAATTTCAAAAACTAAAAATTAACGTCTCAGTAATCTTTCCTAGCACTCTGCGCTCCCACTCCACCCCATCCCTTAAAATCACTTCCATCCTTCTTCTCCTCGTCAGAGAGACCGCACTAAACTGAAAGCACTAAACTCCCCTCCATTCCCTCATTCCCTCCCGCATTCACTTACACTGGAAATCGTTAGGACTCCTCGATCAACCATTTCTAACTTTTTGAAGGTGAATTATTGATTTTTTAATGATTAAAGTATTCGAATACATTTGCAGGTCGAAATGGACGGCAGTAATGCCTGGGATCTGATACATCAAGGTGTGTTCTTTTGCTTGCATTCATCTTTTCCAGTTGTGTTTCACACGTGAGACATAAGCCTATGCAGAGATAATTTACCGATTGATCTGATCTAATTCTCCGGAAAAAAATCAAAAAAAAATTCTCTGCATTTTCATCACCTTATTCTGTCGTAAATTCTGGTTATGGATTTTATCTGGAAGCCGAGCGACGGATTGTGCTGTTCATGCTATAAATGCTCTGATACGAAATCATCAACAGCAATATCGTCAACGACGAAGTTCCCATTCAGACGAAGGTCCCTCCTCCTCGGCCGACCGTCGCGTCTCCCGATCGCCCTCGTACGCATCGAAGATCAGTGATGTGCGTGTAATGTCGCCTGATCATTCATAGCTTCTGGACACAGTCTTCTAACTCTCAAACTGTGTCAGAGTGTCTGCTACGATTGTAACCGTGACACTCGTCTCCTTCATGAAGTGTATTGACTGTGATTTTTTCGATTTTTTTCGGTGAAAATCTAGCTTTGTTTGGCTCAACACTCAACACTAGCGACTTAATAAAAATACGGGGTATGCTTCACAGTTTTTTTTACTCTCCGAGGGAATAGATTCCATAATTATGCGCGCTACTCCAGCTCTGAAAAAACTTATAATTGCCAAATGATCTTATCCGGGATAGTGTGCAAAAAATGTGGCACTTTTTAATTATCTGGCAAAGGACGAAAATCTAGGGCAAAGACTGTATCTAAACTGTCCAAAATATATTCTAAATATAAATGATTCGAGTGTGTTTCATAGTATCTTCAAATAATAGAAAGCAGGCGCTTCCGCGATTCCGACTGTCCTTCTATTGCGATCAAACCTAAATAAATATTTTTGAGGAAAAAATAACTTATTCCATTCACCTTGGTTTGGTAGACATTTAGAGTTCGGGGTCTGTTTCGAGAGGATAAGAGTTTGCAATGGTATTGAGCTCATTCGCTATTATCTCATGAAATTTTCAGGCCATCGTCACACTTTAGATTTACTTTTTCTTAGTTTGGTATTTAGTTTGGTAAGAGCTGGTGTGGAATTAGAACATGAGTCGTTCAGTAAGAGTTGTAAAATTATGATATTCCAGGCCATCTTCACCCTCGACGACATCGACGCCGATACGCTCAATGCGATCAAGGCGGAAGAAGCTGCGATGGACAGGAAGAAGCGATCGTTAGTTTGCATTTATATCGGGAGGAAAGAATGTATGGGTTCGCCTTCTGTCGCCGGTAGGTAGCGTGTGTTGATTGCTGGGGAGAGTAGATTATTTCGATTCGATCAAGGCAGAGGAGGCGGCGATGGACAGGAAGAAGCGATCGTTAGTTTTCGAAATTAGCTAATAAGGGAACAACTGCCCACTGGGCCTAGTTCGCTCTCCCTCTGACGCCGGGGTGTAGCTATTTTGGGGCGCTTTTGCAATTTGAATGCGATAAAGGCAGAGGAGGCGGCGATGGACAGGAAGAAGCGATCGTTAGTTTTCGAAATTAGCTAATAAGGGAACAACTGCCCACTGGGCCTAGTTCGCTCTCCCTCTGACGCCGGGGTGTAGCTATTTTGGGGCGCTTTTGCAATTTGAATGCGATAAAGGCGGAGGAAGCGGCGATGGACAGGAAGATGCGATCGTGAGTTTGCACTTTTTCGAATAGAATAATTGGTGAGCACGGGCTCGTCCTCTGTCGCCCGGATATTTACGGGGAAAATTCGATTGCGATCAAGGCGGAGGAGGAAACGACTATGAGTGGAAAGAACCGATCGTGAGATAAATTGGTTTGGAAAACAAAAAAAATGTTCCAAAAAAATGTATGATCGAACAAAAATAATCAGAAAAAAAACAAAAATAATCAGTACATGGGCTCGTCCTCTGTCGCATTGGTGGTTCTGAAGGAAAATACGAAAAGGATGCGATCAGAACGGAAGAGAGTCATTGAGTGGAAGATGTGATCGTGAGCTTGGTTATCTGGCTGAAAATTAAGATTAAATTGCGAAGGGAACTCGCCCTCTGTCGCCTGTGTATAGAATTTGATGAAAGATGATAGATTCGTGTCACGTGGCTAGAAGGATGACAAGCATAGTGCATAACAGATGCTACCACTCTTCTCTTCATGATGTCACTCCATTCGCTCAGAAGCATCCAGTTACTTGTCTTCGATGGCTCCCGGTTTCTACCAAGTCATTGCACAGAGTGATTTGGAAGTTCAATCCCAAGTATCCTATTCCGGTCCCCAATCGGCAAAACGTCTCGCTCGCAACTCGTTCACACGTGGTCCAAATCTTCTGGAGACAAATCTCCGCTCTCCTGGTTCTTCAACTGACTTACAAACCTTCGATCCCTCCACCCGAATCTCCGGCTGGCATCTAATTTTTCAACAACTTGACGACAACCACAAATCTTCTCTCAACTGTTGGGATACCGATTACTTGATTCCAGACCCCCAAACAGCAATGAGTCCCGTTAACACCTCGTTAACACCTGGTCAAAATCTTCTGGACACAAATCTTCCCTCCGGCAGTCTCGAAGGCGCCGAATCTGACAGATCTCATTTGTCACTTACACCTTCTGCTTCCTCTCGGCTGATTTCTTCCCAATGAATTTCTCCAATCTCCACGCTCTATCGCCCCCTCTGACTTCGCAATGGAGACAGCAAGACTCTTCTCTCGTCTCACTCGGATCTTCCGCTATCAAATCAAGAGACGATGTGATGAGCTCCACTTTTCAATCCAATCGACTCATTCACCTCCCAATCTGCCCATTTGATCTGATTCTCTGGTTCTTCCATTAGTCCATTTACTAATGAACACATGTTCTTTATGACACTAAAGAAGCGAAGCATTCTTCTTCTTCCACTAAACATTCCGCCTTTCTTCTTCTTCCATCCAGCCTAGAGTCCATTACACTTTCGTTTATCTCGCCTCTCGCTGACTCGGGTCGTCAAATAGAAAGGAGTTTATTCTATTGTTTTTTTCGTTGCTTGAATCATCAGATGAATTTTCGCAATTCATTCACGTAAAGCGTGGTTCTTCAGTCTGCGCACAGCAGTCTTCGATTATTTTGTTGTTTGAATCTACGCGAGTTCGCATGACCTGACCTTAGGGTTTTCATTTTGCCGCTGTTGTTTGATTCGAGAACCCACCTTCTCTTGATCAGGCCCTCTCCATCATGGAGAACTACCATGCATGGCACTTCCAACGCCCCTCCACTTCCACTCGAACCACACCCGAACGACCAGTTCACCTGCAAGTCCGTCGGCCGTCCGGCAGCGGAGCCTACTTCAACAACTCCTACGTCCCCGATCGAGCGCCTGAGGTGCGTCAAGCGCCTGAATCGCGCCAAGCTGCGCCCATTCGGCGCCGAATAAGTCGATCTGCTCCTCCGGCAGAGCACCTAGCGGTGGTCTCTCTGGCGGCGGATGCGGCGACCTTTGAAGGATATGAGAGACAGCCGGCATATCTGAGGACACTGGCCTTGGCCTCAAGGAGGAGCCCGCAGCGACAGGTTGGCTACGTTTTTTACCCTCAAGATGCAACTTTTCAACTGAATCCATACATCAGAGTAGAAATGTGGCATGTGCTTCACTAGTTCCTCATCTTCATTGATTTTTAGCGAGTGTCAATAACGAACCGATACGTCGCTAAAACATAAACAAATATTCCGAATCAGGCACCCACCACCACCTTCTCCGTGTTCGTCGAGCTGCAACGGCGTCAGGCCCGGGGACGCGCGGCCGCCGTCATCTTAGAGCACAAGGAGCTGGATTCTGAAGCCGACGATGACGATGACGTCGAGGTCGTCGTCTTCGACGCGCGCAGTCGCTTCGAGACGACGCGCACGATCCGGACGCCGGAGCGGACGGTCGGTCCACTCGGCGCGCGGACGCGGCAAGAGCCGCGAGGAGTGCGGAAGACCGCGTCGGAGAGGGCTGGGGTGCAGGAGGAGACAAGAGAGAAGGAGGCGCTGGAGGAGTGGTAGGATTGGTTTGAGTAGTGAGGGAATGGTGGCAGAGGGCGAGCAAAATTGAAATTACATAATTATTTTAGTTATTATTATATTTAATTTTTAAAATAAACCTATTTCAGGCAATCACCGGCGATCCAGAGCCTGAGGAAGGTGTCGCAGCAGGTTTGATTCATTTTCAGACACTACTACTTTCAAGGGTCAAGTTGACCAGGAATTATTGATTTTTTGGCGAAAATGGGAGGAGACAATGAACACTTCTTTCGTATTTGTTGAACTCAAGAAAGGCTTGTGAAGCATAACCTGAACGCAATCTTCAGGTTCTCCGCAAGATCGGCGTCAAACCGCAAGCGAAGCCGCGCGATCCCATCCTGTTCAAGCACCGGGAGTTGCCCGAGATGAAGTAAGAACCTAAGTCTTTGAGTTTTTGGAAATGGAGATCAAGTTCTGGGTATGAGATCACAGATAGTTGCCCGAGATCAAGTGAGCCTTTCATAAAAGTTGGAATCGATTAATTCCTCGCGTCAATCAGAACTGTAAACTGTGCTTGAGTAACTTTGTCATTCTGGAAATTGACCCACATTGTCATGAATTACGGTATCCTACCGTATCCGAAAATAGAATAGATAAATGAATAATCTCCAGACTGGAGGACGTGCACTGCAAGCGGCCGAAGGAGTACTTCCAGAAGTCGAAGTGGTTGAACTTCAGAACGATGCAGGTGGGTTTCCAAGTTCTACTTGTATGAACATGGATTGAATTTTCAATTCTGGCGCAATTCCTTGCTGAGAAAATGTATCAGGAAATGATCTAAAACATTATTAGTATCGACTAGTCTTTTCGCATCTTAGTTTTATTTCACAAAGATGCGGAAATTCGAAGCGATCTTCAGAACGCAGTTGTGTTTAACTGGTTCTACTTGGCTCAGTCTGAATTTAGATACTCAATTTCTCCCCGTTTTTCCCCTAGGACACCCTCGGTTAATAGTGAACGACATCAGTCCGGCCTCGTCCGTTCAGTTCGATGTGTCTCTGTTCAGGAATACACGGTGGACGACGATCTGATGGCCATCGCTGCGGGCAGCGCCTTCCCCGGAGAGACCGGACAGGGGTGAGGGCAAGATTCCCTTTTTTTCGTATTCTGTTGTCGTGAAAAAACCTTTCTGCTAATGCTCAATGTTTGACCTTCGTAAACGTATGAGAATCAGATTGTTTTTTGTAACTTTCTGATCATTCTAGCTACGACAACTCCCTGATGGAGCGCTCTTATGAGTACGACCCCTACTGCCCAGTGCACGGCAGTAGGAGGAGGAAGAAGGAGAAGGTAACATACTCCTTCTTTCAGTAGTTCAGCTACAGTATCCACACGAACCCTAATATGCCGTACCCCTACAGTAACCCTTTTTACTAATTTTACGTACCGTGATCATTTCAGGGCGTGGTCACAGTCCAGAGTCTGATCAGCAAGTACGAAGACGCGCAGTCGCAGGGAGGATCGACTACGAGGGAGATGATCTATAGGTACGTTGAAAATACCTTGGAGTTTTATTGAAAATGCCTCTGTGAATTTGTGAATTCTACACAATGTAGACTACACTGCTTTCGTAGTTGAAAATGTAGTCGAGGTAGCTAAGGCTGAGGAATAAGATGAAATGACCGTCAGATGGATCAACCACGAGAGAGATGATTTACAGGTACGGTATGTGCAGGATGCCGTATGCCTGTCCGTCAGATTGATAGCCGAAATCATTAGGCTAAATGATCGTTATGATGATTTGAGAATTATTTGAGTAAGGTTCATGTTGCAGATGAATATTGAATAATCGGTTGTACAACAATGAGAGACGGTGTTCGAAGTAAAAAAATCGATTTGATTGAAGTGCCTTCTAGAGGTTTGACAGTCCTCTTTCTAGCCAGTGGCACCGGGTGAAACCGTAGACACTGACAGAATCGAAAGAAATATCGATCGACCACCATAACCCTCCCTCTTCCAGTCAGGAATTCATCGCCAAGTGCATCCGTAAGCAGAAGCGAGCGGCACTTTCGGGGCCGGAGAGAAGAAGAACGGAGAAAGTGCTGAGGAAGATCGAGGTGATCTATTTATGCACTTGAGTTTCAACTGAACCTTGAAAGAAGAATTTTGGTGACAGTGACATTGCGTTCTTCATTGCCCCTATCACAACAAAAAACGAACCAACAGTTTTCTTGCCGAAATGATTTTCATGATTATCTTTTAATTAAGAAAGATGCAAAATATAGGGCAGAAGTTTGAAACGAATCTTTGTATTGCATTCCAGGCCAATCTCTGGATCATCTCCCTCGCTTTCCTCTTCCTCTTCACGGCTTTCCATGGACTGCAGAACCTACAGACGTCTGTGAATGGGACACTCGGAGCGGATAGTTTGGCGTGCGTTTGATTTCACTTGAATCACTCGGAATAATTCTGTTTAGTCCGAAAGTTGTTGAAAGTTGATTTTGTTGTTTGAGAAAGAAAGCTAAAAAGTCAGCGTTAAATTAAATCCACTTCGGATCAAAAAGAACTAGTGAAACACAACCAGAGTACCCATCACCTCATCGTGTTCCACTCGAATTCTCCAGTGTCCTCTACACCTCTCTGGCCATCTCTTCCCTCTTCGTGCCCTCCTTCATGATCAATCGGATCGGCTGCAAACTGACCCTGATCGCCTCCTTCTTCGTCTTCCTGCTGTACCACATTGCGAATTTTCTGCCGCAGTGAGTACACTATTTCGGATAACTTCTTAAATGTTACTCTGATTCGCTGCTTCTCATGCAAAGCATGCTATTCATGGCAGCAAGAACAGTCAAACAGATCGAATTATTCGTGCATTGTGTAGAGCAAATACCGTGAAACAAGGAAAACTGTAAAACAGATTTCTGTTCTAGATACTACTCCCTCATCCCGATGTCGATCCTCGCGGGAGTGGGCGGGGCCTGTCTGTGGGGAGCGAAGTGCGCGTACATTACGGAGTGTGGATTGAGATACGCGCAGCTGAACATCGAGAGCCAGTCGACGGTCATTGTGAGGTGAGGAAGGTTTTATTCGACCAGAAGACGATCAAAAATCAGTTCTTGCTTATTCGCTCACTTCAAATGGATCTCACGAAGCATAATAAATCTGCTAAACGGCATCTTGAGAACACTAAATCTGAATAATGCCGCAGAATATTGAATCATCTCCATTTCCAGATTCTTCGGTTACTTCTTCATGGTGCTCCATCTGGGGCAGGTGATCGGAAACCTGCTATCGTCCTTTCTGCTCACGGCGGTGCAGCATCCGAGTAAGGTTTTACTGTCAAAGGCAGCACTAGAGATGTTACCACAATGTGTTTCACGCAATGTACAAAACTTGATCTTCTCAGCGTCTCCAGTAATACCTCGTCTCTTGCGCGCAAACGATTCATAATTCCCAATCTTTGAGGACTATTCGAGGACCGACACGGCACGACGTGCGGCAATCGCTTCCCGTGGAATGAGACCATGCTGTCGGAAGAGGTGAGAAATTGAGAATCATGCTGAGTATCTCGTCTCATTATCTGCGCTGTTCAACTGTCTCGTTATGTTTCGAAGCTCAAGTATCTAGAATGAAGTAAGAATGAAGAGAAAAAAAACTCAACCCTTGTCTGATTCATCCAGAAATGCCTCACTGCGATCTACTGGAAGTAGATCATTGGGCAGTGGTGGATTGGTTCGTGCGCCTGATACTTCTTCTAAAAACCGCAACCTTCTCAGGCAATATCTAACCTCGCTCTTCCCTCCTCCTCCATCTACTTCGCCGTGTGCGCCGCGTATCTGGCTGTGAGATTTAATTAGCTAAATAATTATCCAATAAATTAATTAATTAATTAACTAATTAACTAATTAACTAATTGACCAATTAAGTGCGCCATAGTCGCCGTGCTCATCCTCGTCATGTTCCTCAACGCGCTGCACAAGGACGTTGTCAATCGGTGAGTTTCTATTCTATCAACAATGGAATTATTAAGCGCCGATGTTAAACTTCAAAAATAGACAATTATCAAAGACATTGTGTGTTTCACGTAGCCTATGTTAGCGTTATGAAGCGAAGGGAAGTAGTGACTTCTTTCATTTCGCTTCAGAAACAATACACCCGTGTTCGATGCTGAAATTCTCAAGCTCATGCTGGATAATCTGAGGAATGTCAAGGTGAGAGCTTTGCTTTTTTAGTTCTGCGTACTAGCCCTCGCATGGAAAGGCGAAATGAAGACACCCAAAAACATCAGCATTACCCTCCGTTGCTCATGAGTCTAACAGTTTTTGGACAGCACGCTGGAAGTGAATTGCGATTCAGATGTATCTCCTCTGACCTTTGACCACAAATGTGTCAAATTTCTCAAACTGTGTGATTTAGAGTTCTCGAGAGTGCGGGCAAACAAACAGATAATGGAATAAAATAAATGCAGATGTACCTGCTCGTCCCTCTGACCATCTTCAACGGCCTCGAGCAAGCATTCGTCGTCGGGCTGTTCACCAAGGTACGAGCATCTTTACCTAGCATTTTAATCTCCCTCAAAACTTTTCTTAGAATAAGATTCGGCCTTTGTTCCTACAATAGTTGAGTTTCACAAAATGGACAAAAGTGAAAGATAATTGAGTGAAGCGATTCGGTTAGTGCTTCGTTGATACAATTAACTTTCCATCTCTCCTGTTATCAAAAATAGCCATTCACAGTCGTAGAATAGGTTCTTTCTCCGATCAGACAGAGAGATAAAAAAAGGGTCGTTAGAGTGCCATCATCACAGGCCTTCATCGCGTGCGGTCTGGGCATCTCGCAGATCGGCTTCGTCATGACCGCCTTTGGCGTGTCCGATGCCGTGTGCTCACTGGTGTTCGGACCGGTGAGTACAATTTATCTGTTCTCTTAAAACTCCTACAATCAATCATTCAATCCCGCTTGACCTTGATCAAATTCTGACTGCTGCCATCAGTTTTCTCTTTCCAAACTTAATTGTTCAACTTCAATAGTAAAAGCTCTTCATACCAAAATCAGTCTGACTAGCTTTCGAGAGTAAGTGAGAGAAGATGAGTCCGTTGGTCTTTCCAGCTAATCAAGCTGTTCATCGCAAATGATCCTTCAATCTGCTTGACTAGCGAGAGAAGATGAGAAATCAGCTCCTAACTTCGTTCCAGCTAATCAAGCTCTTCGGCCGCATGCCTCTCTTCGTGTTCGGATGCGTCATCAACATGCTGATGATCTGCACCGTACTGGTTAATGATTATATTTTATAAGCATGTAAATATGTAATTAATGAGCTTTTTTTAGCACTGTTTACTGTACAGGTGAAAGTATAGGTTTCACTGAAGTTCACTGATTCAGAGATAGGAATTGTGAATCTCCGAAGAGCAGATAGGTTTCACAGAAACTACTAGCCACGGAGGTTTCACAGAAACCTCCGTGGCAAGGTGGTTCGTTGATACTAGCGCTGGATCTATCATTTAAAAAAACATCAAAATCGGCAATTCCTGCATGTCTGACACTGAGAATTGGAACCACTTTTGCAATCTCGAGCGTTCTTCTGGGTAAGATCTAGAAGAAATACCCTCATTCGCAGGTCTGGTCGCTCAACCCGGCGGACACCATGGTCTTCTACGTCATTGCGGGCGTGTGGGGAATGGCGGATGGGGTGTGGAACACGCAAGTCAATGGTCAGTTAGCAAATCCCTCCCCTCGTTTCACAATACCTACAATTTCAAACTTCTTTTCAAAATGTCTCTGCGTATTGCAGCCAATGTTCAAACTAGCCGAACGTTAACAAGAAGTAGTGAAGCGGAAACAGTAAAGAAACTTTCAGGCATTTGAATGGTTCTCATTAGCCGTCTAGTACAAGAAAGTTCCACCAAACTTTTGCAGCTAGGGAAATATTGCAATACACAGTGCCTAAAACAACCGAGGAGAATACTCTTGTACTTATGCATGTGAGAATTATGCATTTCAGGCATCTGGGTGGCCCTGGTCGGTCGCCAATCGCTCGAGTTCGCCTTCGCCTCCTATCGCTTCTGGGAGTCACTCGGACTCGCGCTGGGATTCCTGCTCTATCGGTATGTCTATAATTATTTTACACACAGAAACAGATTTGGTCTGTATTCAGTTGAATGAATCATCCAGAACAAATGTTGTGTTATGTTTCACTGAGCCTACAACCTTAAGATTCACCAGATACTCCAGTGTGAAGAGCTGAAGCCGTTCGAAAAAAAAATCATGTGGTTACTGCGTCAGATACGAACTTTGATAGGCGAGAGATACAGGCGGAATTGTGAGATAATTCCGATCCGACGCAGGATATTGATACTGATAACGCATTCAATTCTAACGAGTCGTTTGTTTCTCCCATAATCTCAGAAGTTTCTAAGCGTTATTATTCCTCCTTCCAGTCTGGTCACAGTCGAGACGTTCCTCCTCATCTCCTTCGGTCTGCTTCTCGTCGGAATTGCAGGCTACTTCTGCATCGAGTTGTACGATCCCATCAGTGTAAGTTGTCTTTCGGGAAATTTCTGATGATGACAAATCAAAGCACGGTCAAAACTGAACAATTTCTCAGTTCCGTGAAACTCTGCTCACCTTCACACGACAGTTGAAAAAGCTGACAAGTGAATGGAGTTTTTGGCTTTTTTTAAATAGGACAAATACCGACTGTATTTCATTTACACAGGCCTATTTCGCTCGTCTCTTCTCCGTGTGTCTCGTTCGTCGCAAGCCCGCCCTTCCCGGAATGATGCAGACTTCCATGCAGCAGTCACTGTTGAGCAGATCCAGCTATGGAATCTCTTATGGAATACCGATCAGATAATTTTAGCTTGTTCCATTCTTTCATGATGCGACTGATGTCGTTGTAACACCTAGATAATCAAAAATCGATGCAGTCACTGCTCAGCAGATCCAGTTATGGAATATCCTATGTAATTCCTCTCCGCAGATCATTCTAGTTCCATTCTTTCATGATTGTATCCGTATGATGTTGTAACACCTAGCTAATCAACACTGCAGTCACTGCTCAGCAGATCGAGTTATGGAATCTCGTATGGAATTCCTATCCGTTGATCTTTTTCTGGTTCAACATTTCATGATATTCTACGGATTTCGTTGTTTAACCACTTGTCTAATTAAAACTCGATGTTGAGCAGATCCAGCTATGGAATTTCGTATGGAATTCCAATCGGCTGATTTTAGCACCAATTTTGATCAATGCAAAATTGCTGTTTCTTCGCATTCTCAACCCCTTTTGCCCTGTCACCCCTTTCTAGCAATCATGTTGTTTATCTACCGCGTGTTAATCAATTTTACGGTTTCTCACGTGTATTCCGTTTCCCGATGTCTAGCCCGCCTACTTTTTTCATGTATGCATTGTATACAAATACATTTTTTAATCAGACTGGCCTGCCCATTCGGCAAAACCTCGTTAAATTTTTGGTTGAAGCAATAAGAAGTAATTATTGTGGACGACGCGCCAAAAAAGTGCTTAACTCGCGTGCCGAAGTTTCGTGTCGAGATCTTGGACCTTTCATTATCAAAAAGACAACAGTATTACAAGTAGATGCAAACTGTTATGCAGATCAAGTGACTTTATTCAGGGAAACCGTTGAACTCGTAGTTTTAGATTGCGCAGTGTGTTGGGCGTATGTCTTCCTCTCAAATCCGTGCGATGCGCTGGCATTTGGTAGTCAGACAGACGGGCTTGGACTCCTCCCTTCCTCCTCATCCACTTCACGTCCCTTTCCCAAGCTCTTTTCGTCACGGCAAATGCCGATTCACCAACAGTCGTTTCGAGGGAGACGCCTATACGCTGAGAACGCTGTTGAGAAGCATCGTAAGCAAACTCTGCAAATGATAAAGCGGTTTATTTGAAACATATCTCTATAATGAATCTGCGAAAATACCCACCTCTCATGGAATTGCTTCTTCGCTCTACTTTAAGAGACCGGCTCCGAGAAAATTCACCATTCCCGTTCTTTTCCGGACATTGGGCCAGGACTTTTGAATCGGGCCTTCATACTCACAGGGCCTGAGGGGCCTTCGACCTTGTTTACCAATATGATGATGAAACCGGCCATGTTGCGCAAAGCGGCGCGCCAGGTGCGCGCACATGGAAAAGTTTCGGAAATTCATAACTTTTCCACGGAACAAGCTAAAATCAAAATTCCTTCTGCATTGTGTTAGACATGCCCAGAGTGTACTGTGAAACTATTAGCATCGAATGCGGGGCGGTTCTGGAGAGCCCTTGCTAACCAACCCGATCACATTTATCGAGTTCTCAGTATTGCGGAGCCGTTTCCGCAGCTGTTTTCATATGTCATCGGATAGCCTACTCTCTTGTGCTACCAGCCCACCTATAAGCATACTATGATTCCACCGCACATGGACGGAAAAATTGGCCTGAAGGCTCGGGAGTCGGTTAGTGGTAGGCTGTACAGGATTCTCTAACGGTAGAGAACCTTGTTGAGGGTGTATGCACTGTGTTTGAACGAGAACGAATTAATTAATAATAAATATTCATTAATTAACACTTGCACAATAATTATAAATGACGACTAAACTAAATGAGCAAAAGGGGAGGGAAAGAAAGTGATATGAATTGAAATGAGACGTAACCGACCTTTCCGACG
>LS501034.1:39654-62254 GCA_900490845.1 Pristionchus japonicus | reverse complement strand
ATAATTACGGGAAAGTACAAAATACTTCCGTGAATTAAATTACGGGAAAGTACAAAATACTTTCGTGAATATAATTACGGGAAAGTACTGAAGTTTGAATTGATTGTTGAAATGGTATTTTCCCGTAAGATAAGTTACGGGAAAGTTCTGATGATTGAAACTATTGTATTTGGGTATCGAATGAATAGAATTCGGTACATAGGCGTTTTCCTGTGTTTCCTACACCGTCTTTATGCGATTACTGGTACAAACCACTCAAATAGTGAAGCTATGCCTTCATGTGAATTATCATCACCATTGGAGCCAATTCCGCCGTCATGACTTTTTTGGACCATGACCCGGGGTTCATGGTCTCGGAGCGACCCATCACCATGAACCCGGGGTCATGGTTCAAAATGGGCCTTGGAAGTCATGTTGGAGGAACTTCATGTACTGTAGGCCAATGTGTAGTACACTACCCCAGCAACACACCGTACCGCTTGATACCGCAATCCGGTTATCGCAAGCTGACTTATTTCGAATTCTACAATAAAAAGTTAGTACGATTGCCAGATTGCGGTATCGAGGGGTTCGGTGTGTTGCTGGGGTAGTGTACTACACATTTACCTACAGTACATGAAGTTCCTCCAACATGACTTCCAAGGACCATTTTGAACCATGACCCCGGGTTCATGGTGGTGGGTCACTCCGAGACCATGAACCCCGGGTCATGGTCCAAAAAAGTCATGACGGCGGAATCGGCTCCAATGGTGATGATAATTCACATGAAGGCCTAGCTTCACTATTTGAGTGGTTTATTCCAGGAATCGCATAAAGACGGTGTAGGAAACACAGGAAAACGCCTACCTCTAACCGACTCCCGAGCCTTCAGGCCAATTTTTCCGTCCATGTGCGGTGGAATCCCAGTATGCCTATAGGTGGGCTGGTAGCACAAGAGACTAGGCTATCCGATGACATATGAAAACAGCTGCGGAAACGGCTCCGCAATACTGAGAACTCGATAAATGTGATCGGGTTGGTTGGCAAGGGCTCTCCAGAACAGCCCCGCATTCGATGCTAATAGTGTCACAGTACACTCTGGACATGCCTAACACAATGCAGAAGGAATTTTGATTTTAGCTTGTTCCGTTGAAAAGTTATGAATTTCCGAAACTTTTCCATATGCGCGCACCTGGCGCGCCGCTTTGCGCAACATGGCCGGTTTCATCATCATATTGGTAAACAAGGTCAAAGGCCCCTCAGGCCCTATGAGTATGAAGGCCCGATTCAAAAGTCCTGGCCCAATGTCCAGGGGGAAATCAATTTTCCCAGAGCCGGTCTCTTAATATAAAGATCTCCAACTGAACAAGCCCGAAGAAATTCGAAGAATTGAGCTCTAAAATATATCTGTATTTAAAAGTTGTTTATTAGTTTTACTAAAAAGTTTTGCATATTCTTAATGTTTCTGCCTACCTGAAATCAGTCGAAATAGAGTGTGGAATTTCTGCAAAAAATCCAGGAATCTTGATACCATCGACAGCTTTAACGAGAACCCCAAAACTATAGAGCATCCATTTGCTAGGGAAAGTAGTGCGAGTTTGCATGGAAAGGTCGCAGATATGTGAGCAACGACGCACGATCCAGGCCATGACATTGAAAAAGTTATCTTTGTTTTCCTCGTTCAATATGAACTTAGGTGACTCGGCAACAATCTGAAACGCATATCATATCACGCCTCTCACCTAAGGATTGACCTGAATCTGTCAGCAAGCCAAATTTCGATGTCGGGGTTTCTGCGGTTTTGGGCCCTCCTAGTCCCTTCTAGGCCCCCTGTGAAGGGAAAAGTGATCTTGATTAGTCCCCAACGACCTGCACCACCGGTAAGATGCAGCCTGCCAAATTCAAGGCCGCGTTTCTACACTACAACGTGAACATAAAATAGATTTCGGGACCTGTTTTAGACTGCCCTATTGATGCTCTATCGACTCACACCGGTTGCGAATCGAAATCTTTTCTCTTCATCGAGATATTTGCATAGAAGTGTAATTCAAAAACCGCTCGAAAATGTACGATTTTTCTTTCATATTCGGATAGATCTTGTCGCGGGCAATCTAATGGTACCCCTGAAGTCCTAAATTTAGGGGTATTGAGTGCTGTTCCATGCCAAAAAACCAAAAAAGAATCAAAATAAAGAAAAATCCAATCAGCGGCGAGTGAAACGCAAACTCATTCCACTCTTTCGAAGGCAACGGCGCAGTCTCATCTGTTTCATTTCACTTACGCTTCACTTGCCGTTGATTGGATTTTTCTCTATTTTGATTCTTTTTTGGTTTTTGGCATGGAACAGCACTCAATACCCCTCAATTTGGGAGTTCAGGGGTACCATTAGATTGCCCACGACAAGATCTATCCGAATATGAAAGAAAAATCGTACATTTTCGAGCGGTTTTTGAGTTACACTTCTATGCAAATATCTCGACGAAGAGAATAGATATCGATTCGCAACCGGTGTGAGTCGATAGAGCATAAATAGGACAGTCTAAAACAGGTCCCGAACTCTAATTTATGTTCACTTTGAAGTGTAGAAACACGGCCTTGACGTAGGCAGGCTGCATCTTACCGGTGCTGCAGCTCGTTGGGAAATCATCACCATCACTAATCCTTTCACAGGGGGCCTATGGGAGTCTGGGAGGGCCCAAAACCGCCGAAAACCTGGCATCGAAATTTGGCTCGCTGACAGATTCAGTCATTCTGAGTCGATTCTTAGGTGAGAGGCGTGATATGCAACGGGTAAAGGTTAAGGTGCTGCCACTTCCAGCGATTTCACAGTCGTACGGCAACGCTAGGTGGTACCCACTGGTAAGGTCAGCTGTTAGACGGACTACAATCCCCTGCTGTCCAATACGTTCTAGGGGAGGTTCCGTCCGCGACCTTCAACAACCGAAGTCACTACCGACCCAACCGAGACCAACCGACCGAAAGATTTATAGAAAAAAGTCATACTTTGTTGGGATTTGGAGTGTTTATTTTCCATGTTGTCAAGCCATAGAAATCGCGATATTCCGTGGCACAGACGAAGCTCAGATCTGCTGTTCCGTCCGATTCAATCATCAAGTAGAAATAATCGATCAGTGGGAGCTGTTGTCGGTTGACCTTGTAATGCTCGAGAATGAGTTCGTTCCATCGAGGAGAAATCTGAGAGTTTCGGTTACAAGGAGTCGTTTACAAATAAATTTACCAATCTCACGCGCTCCAGATATTCGAGTGACGTCTCAGTGATAATCCCTCGAACGATATCGGCAGGAATATTGGCGAGGTGAACGGCAACATTACTAGCAGATGCCATTGATGATTGTGTTCGTTTGACGGGATTTGAAGTTACATTGTGGATGACGCGCCAACGATAGACGATTGACGCGTGTGGCACGAATTCTGCAGTATCGATTTTTTTTTCGTTTCGTGTCGAAACCATGGATCTTCCACTATCTATGTAATACTGTATCGGTGTTAAAATACTGGCCAGCCGTCTGTATATTTTTATGAATCAGACACAATGCTCATATTCACTCAAAACTTTATTCAGGGAGTCGGAGATTCACTTTGCGGTGGTTCAACTCGAAGCACTAGGGTGCGTCGTTGATCGGCCGGCTGTCTCCGTTTCGGATGCGTGCGAAACGTGTTCACGGGGATAGCAGCCACACTCGCGCTCACTCCGCCCTTTCTGTTCATCCAATTCGCGTCTCGCTGCCACGCCTTTCTAGTTGAGGCCACAGCCGACTCGTCCACGATAGATTTTAGATCAATGCGTAGCCAGTTGTTCCGAGAAGGTCCGAGAGTAAGAGTAGCGTCGTAAACGAACTCGAGCAATGCAATGGGAAGGCTTCCTGGTTCCACGTTCATTTCAAGGCGTCTTACTGAGCAAGTGCGAAGCAATTCGAGGGCTTGTGCTCTGCAATTTGCTGATATTTAACGCATATTCTGCATCATCCTACCCGACATCAGTCAATATAGAAGATGGAATATCTGTCCCAATTCTGCCAATCTTGAGACCATCGGCAGCTTTAGTGAGAGCTTCAAAACTATGAGACATCCATTCGCTAGGAAAAGTCGTTCGAGAACGTAAGGACAGTGTTTCGATTTGCGAGCAACGACTAACGATCCGTGTCACGGAATTGAAAAATTTCCCTTGATTTTCGTCGTTCAATATGACTTCAGGTGAGTCGGCAACAACCTAAAATATGCACCCATCAGTTTTAGAAAAAAAATTCACATACTTTTCCAGGATTGCTATTCTGAATTCTCCATGCTGACAAGCCGTAGAAATCACGATATTCCGTGGCACAGATGAACCTCAGATCTGCTGTTCCGTCAGATTCAATCATCAAGTAGAAATAATCGATCTCTGGGAGTAGTTGCCTTTTGAGCTTGTAATGCTCGAGAATGAGTTCATTCCATCGAGGAGAAATCTGAGAGTTTAGGTTGCAAGGGCCGTTCACAAATAAATTTACCAATCTCACGCGCTCCAGAGATTCGAGTGGCGTCTCATTGATGATCCCTCGAACGATATCGGAAGGAAGATTGGCAAGGTGAACGCCCTCATTACAAGTAGATGCCATCTATGATGATATTAGGTTGAAGCAATAAGAAGTAATTATTGTGGACAACGCGCCAAAAAGAGAAGCTTGACGCGTGTGGTACTAACATAACATATTTGAATGTTCTTTTCGAAGTTTCGTGCCGAGATCTTGGAACTTTCCCTGTCAAAAAAACAACAGTATTACAAGTAGATGCCAAGTTTTATGAAGATCAAGTGCCTTTATTCAGGGAAACCGTTGAACTCGTAGTTTTAGATCGCGCGATGTGTTGGGCGTATCTCTTCCTCTCAAACCAGTGCGAGGCGCTGGTATTTGGAAATCATACACACGGATTTGGACTCCTCCCTTCCTCCTCATCCACATCGCGTCCCTTTCCCAAGCTCTTTTCGTCACGACAAATGCCGATTCGCCAACAGTCGTTTCGAGGGAGACGCCTATACGCTGAGAACGCTGTTGAGAAGCATCGTAAGCAAACTCTGCAAATGAAAAGTTGCAGACAGCGCTTTATTTGAAAATTTCTCTATAATGAATCTGCGAAAATACCCACCTCTCATGGAATTGCTTCTTCGCTCTACATTAATATAAAGACCTCCAACTGAACAAGCCCGAATAAATTCGAAGAATTGAGCTCTAAAATATATCTGTATTTAAAAGTTGTTTATTAAATTTACTAAAACGTTTTGCATATTCTTAATGTATCTGCCTACCTGAAATCAGTCGAAATAGAATGTGGAATTTCTGCGAAAAATCCAGGAATCTTGATACCATCGACAGCTTTAACGAGAACCCCAAAACTATAGAGCATCCATTTGCTAGGGAAAGTAGTGCGAGTTTGCATGGAAAGGTCGCAGATATGTGAGCAACGACGCACGATCCAGGCCATGACATTGAAAAAGTTATCTTTGTTTTCCCCGTTCAATATGAAATTAGGCGACTCGGCAACAATCTGAAACACATATCATATGCAACGGGTAAAGGTTAAGGTGCTGCCACTTTCAGCGACTTCACAGACGTACGGCAACGCTAGGTGCCCACTTGTAAGGTCAGCTTTTAGACAGACTACAATCCCTTGCTGTCCAATACGTTCTAGGGAGACCTTCAGCCACCGAAGTCACTACCAATGTACCGACCCAACCGAATGAACGATTTATAGAAAAAAAAGTCATACTTTGTTGGGATTCGGAGTGTTTATTTTCCATGTCGTCAAGCCATAGAAATCACGATATTCCGTGGCGCAGACGAAGCTCAGATCTGCTGTTCCGTCAGATTCAATCATCAAGTAGAAATAATCGATCTCTGGGAGTAGTTGCCTTTTGAGCTTGTAATGCTCGAGAATGAGTTCATTCCATCGAGGAGAAATCTGAGAGTTTAGGTTGCAAGTGGTCGTTCACAAATAAGTGTACCAGTCTCACGCGCTCCAGAGACTCGAGTGGCGTCTCAGTGATGATCTCTCGAACGATATCGGCAGGTATATTGGCGAGATGAACAACAACAGCAGCTGATGTCATTGATGATTGAGCTCGTATGAATGTAATGAAACTCGGCAACGAGACCAGCACCAAAAGGACACGCTTGACGCGTGTGGCACGTATTCCCCACTCGATTGTTTTCGAATATTTCGTGTTGAGACCTTGGATCTTTCACTATTGAAAACTGTTTCCGTGTTAAAGGAGGACTAATAGCAAATAAATGGACGAAAACGCTCTGTCATAGTCTGCAAAAATCCTGGGTCAAGGGCGGCATCGAACCCCCGCATCTTCGGAAAGATCGACCGCCTCTTTAACCACTGCGCTACACAACGGTGTTAGGGCCACTCCTCTTGCCTAGCACTATAACCATCATGTTTCCATTTTCAAATTCCCGCCACTCCCCTGTCCTTTCAATGTCCATGGCACAGAGCCAAGTCGCTATAAAATCGTTCTAACAAAAGATAAAAACATGCGGGTTTCGGATTTCCGGTATGGTTCCTGATAGCTACAGTTCTGCGTTGTCAGATTGGTCATCTAATATTTGCTATTTCACCTCCTTTAACAAATACAGGGCAGCAGTCTGTAGATTTTTTGAAACAATGCACACACAATGCTCAGATTAACTTAAAACTTTATTCAGGTAGCCCTAGATTCATTTTGCAGTGCTTGCACTCGCAGTTTCAGTGTGCTTCGTCTATCTGGAGAATGTCTCCGTTTGTACCCAACGTGAGGTTGTCGCACAGGAACATCAGCCACACTCGCCCTCACTCCGCCCTTTCTGTTCATCCAGTTCGCGTCTCGTTCCCAAGCCCTCTCCTTTGCCGCCAGCTCCGATTCCTCCACGGTCGATTTGACCACAATCTGTTTCCGCGGTCCGAGAGTACGAGCAGCCTTGTAAACGAACTCGAGAAATGCCATGGGAAGGCGTCCTGGTTCCACGTTCATTTCAAAGTGTGTAACTGAGCAAGCCCGAAGCAACCCGAGGGCGTGCGATCTGCAATTTTCTGATATTTAACGCATATTATGAAAATGTCTCAGCCTACCTGCAATCAGTCGACATAGAGGGTGGAATATCTGCTTGAATTCTACCGATCTTGAGTCCATCAGCAGCTTTAGTGAGAGCTTCAAAACTACGAGACATCCATTCGCTTGGGAAAGTCGAAGGAGAACGTAGGTAAAGTGTTTCAATTCGCGAGCAAAGACTAACGATCCGTGTCACGGCATTGAAACATTTCTCTTGATTGTCTTCGTTCAATTTGAGTTGAGGTGAGTCGACAACCACCTAAAATATGCACCCATCAGTATTACGGAGGAAAACAATTTCATACTTTTCCGGGATTGCTTCGCTGAATTACTTCATTGTGATTTCGAGAGTGGGTTATTCTTACTGGGAGTCTATAAAAGCCACTCCAAACTCTTCGTTCCGTAGTAATAGCGATGATCCTCTTGCATTTGCTTCTTGGTAGCTTCTTGATTCCCAACTCCATCGCAGATGTGGGAGTGTTCGTGTTCCACGTTCACAGAGGTGATTCTGGTAGTGAGGTAAGCATTTGCGGATCTATTCCGTCCAGATCTTATTTCTCTGTGAGATCTAACGATCCCAATGGTGATTCTGTCTTTTTCAGTATCGTAAATCGTTCGACGAAGTATTGGTGATGTCTCATGCCGCTGATAACAGAGAGTGTGCCATCAATATTTCCACCCTACTTTGTTCTCCAGATCATCAAGTCGCGGAAACGAGCGAATTCCGACTGTTTCCGTTCCATTTTTCAGAGTATGCTGAGAAGAGGTAATGGAATTGATTCATTTGTGCACCAACTGAGTCTTTTTTCAACTGGGTCTCCCTAGCAACCCAAAAACTCTCAAGGCAGTAGTTGAGATGTGATGATGGCAGGCAATTCGATTTCTGCAGGGTCGAGGATCTTGCTTTCGGTCTGGGCAAGAGTCTGGAAGTCCTGCATCCCTACTATCTGCCACTCGGCGGATCAACCCCGTTCATGATCTCAACGGTCAATAGAACTGTCTATGGAATGCAACCCGAGATTAGCGGGCAGATGCGAGGTTATTGTTCAATTTGATCATTTCAAACCTACTCGACTATGTCTAGAGTAGTGTCGGTGTTTGAACTATCGAATTGCAGACCTCTTCCTCAGCGCCCTTCACAGGAGCGGATTTCATACGATCGAGCAAAATACCATCTCTGAATTCAAGAATTCGAATCCGAACTTGATCATCATAGTGAGTGTTTGATTTTGGATCAACGGATCAGAAACGTTTTACCCTCGATTTCGATGACAGCGAATGCTGTCAGGCAAGCACTCCTCTCACGCGCAGCAAACCTGATTGGATGCATAAGATCGGGCTGACTCATGTGCGCTTGAACCCAAGTAATTTTTTAATATTTTAATATTTTCGAAAATATCGATTTCAGCCCTCGACATCTATCGCTGCAAGGAGCACTGGACTGATGAGAAGTGCGTCAGAATCAAGACTCAATGCATCGGGAAGAGTTTCTGTTAGAATCGTAAATCGTCGGAGCGATAAAATAATTTGTTCGTTTTTTCGTCTGCTCTCCATAGTGTACATGAAGGTCAGTTCACGAAAGGAGTGTTCTCGGGAGGGGAGTGTAATGGAACTAAGCGCCGGGTGCTTATGTGCCTGTGAACTTCTATAATACGCCCTTGCACAGACTCCCAAACAACTACAGAAATAATTTTCTTCGAACGCTTCTCTTATCGAGACAGCTTCTATCTACTCTGTAAATTCAGAAAGTTTGTTTTATCTGGAGCCCGTCTTGTTCGTGAGGCAAAAGTGTTATCGAACACTAATGCCCCGTGCACTAACCAGAGCGAGTGCCTGCCCGAGAATTGCTCAATGCTTTACGACTGTCGGATTAATGATCATGCGCTCTTTACCAGTTCATGCGGTTATCGTACCAGTCAGGCAGCTTCATGTTGTTTTATTGCCGGCTCAATTCGAAATACAGGGTGATTGGGCAGGTGAAAGGCAAATGCCAATCCCCTCCTCCTCAAACAAGATTTTGCCCACAGCACCTCTCTCCCTGTCCCTCAGCACAGCCAAAATATCAGCGAGGCTAATCCTAACCGATATTTTCTATTGTCTCAGTTATCACTATCGCCTCGTTATTGTTCTGGAATAGATAGTGTCCACTGCTGAAAGGATTTTTCAGGCAATTCAACTCATAGAATTTATTGCTTCCGGTAAGGTTGTTGATTGTTGAGATCCTAATCTTCCTAATCCAAGCCATAATCGTTCCGTGTTCTAATTCCTACTAAGCTGTCATCCCGACAAAGACCCTGATCCTTGTTGCGTTTCAGTTATTAGAACTGACCGGTCCCTCGCTCCGGGTCAGGTTTCTACGAAGTAATTATCTCGCGAGCGCTTGAGCCTTTCGAGTCTCTCGATTTCATTCGGCTCTCTCAATTTCACACAGTCTCTTTAGGCTAAGCATATTCGGCTCAAGCTCACGCATTGGAAATATCGCATGATGATCGAACGGTCTTGAGGCGTGCTCTAGCATCTTTCTTTCCCCTTTCTCAGAGCCAATTCTTGCCGATCCTCTGCCACTCAAAGGCACGATAAATCTCACTTTCTCTAAACTTTCACTGTTCTTCATCTCCCTCTTGCGCACTACTTGCTAAAGGGCCGATCGCCCCTCGGGCATTTTCCTTCACGGTTCTTTTCTTGTGCTCTCGGCGTGTCTATTGGTCTCTTGAAGGCTCCACAATCTCAATACATCTATCTTCCTGGTCTTTTGGACTAATAAGCGAGATTACGAAACGAAAGTCTCCCTTTTTGCGCGTTCCCGGTTCCCTACCTGCCAAAGTGGGGATATCCTCACTCCTTCTTCCCCTTTCCTTGTCTCTTCTCATCCCCCGGCTATCACTCTCAAATAGCGGGGAAGGAGGCTAACCCGTTCTCGCGCAATAGCCATGGGCTGCACTTTTGCCACTTTCTTGAGGTTCGGAACTTGATCCACTTGATTTTCTGGTTCGAATCTCGCTTGAGCGGATGTGTTTCAAACTACTGAAATACCTGTACTCGATACGAAATGATAGTGCCGTTCAGTTGCATAATGTGGATAAAGAAAAACTACATGCAATTTCCATCATTTCTACGGAAAACTATTGGTATTCCCTTTCATGGCAGTAATAGCTAATGATTGTTTCGCTCCTTGCTGTTTTTATCCAGCTTATTGGCCGGCCTTGCACCGTGATTGTTCCATGCTCATTTCCCCAACTACCCATCTTTTACTCATTCCTTGCCTGTCTCTTGATCTACCTTACCTTCCCTTCTTTCCTCCTTTTCCTGCCCTCTCTTGATCCAAACCGCCGCAAGGATGTTACAATCTGTCTGCATTTCGCTCCGTTCCAAGTTACCGAGATCAAAGGCTTTGATCTGCCCTTCCTCGTTTCTTCCTCGTAATCTTAAAGGATCATTGCACTATGGATGCATATTTACCCCCGTTGGTGTACACTTTGAATACTGATTTTGATCTACGCGCTAGATCTGCTCTTCCTCATTCGTGCATGCAGAACTGCGAAGACATTCGACCTTATTGTGTGAATTCTATGCAGATCACTGTTTCATTCCAGATACAATGGTCCGATTGATATCCCTCCTGCTCCTGCCTACCCTCGCCCTCGCTCAATACAACTCGCAAACGTACCCGGATCCACGGCTAGACCCCCTGCAGTGTGGATTGGCCTTTCCAGGTACTTATTTGCTTCACTTGGGCTTTGAGTTGATCTTTGAGCTTCTTGTGTGCTGTTTCCAGGTAATGTACGTCTCTGCAACATTTACAGCTTTTGAATGAACGAATGAACTCGAAGCTACAATTATTAGCTTGATCTTTGACCTTACAACATCACAAAGTTCCATTCATTCCAGGAACAGTCTGTGATCCTACTCGAATCCTCTCTGATGATGAGCGAGGCAAGATCGCTCAGAGGATTCAGCAGGTAAGTTATTTCTTTTTTTTGTTCTGGTCGTTGGCATTTTTCAGCTTGATTATCAACACTTTGCAGCTCACCTCCGTTACTGCGCCCATCCGGAACACCTCGCCCTCCTGCGCGCTGAGACCCAACGCGAATCTGGAGATATTCGTGGCGGTGAGATCTTTTTCCTCTCACTACTCGATCTGAAAGACGACAGAGTGTTGTAGGATTCACATAGGCTTGCTGCTGTGGACTTTTCATCTCTTTAGGATACGTTCCATAGCCATAACGAGTTCTCAGGGAAAACGTTGAGTAATCTGCTGTGACGTAACAGCTTTAGCGGAATGCGACTGACTCATTTACTAAGGAATGCCGATCCCTGAGACAGACAAAACTAGACCCTACGACTGTAGGGCACGATTTTTCTCCATTTTTTTAAAAAAGAGAATCTATTCTAGAGCCACTTGGCGCAGGTGTGCCTGTGGTTTTGCATTCCATTTTGTACCTCCGCATTGAAGACAATTGAAATTGCGCGCACACGGGTACGATTTTTCCCTTGCCTGTTGTCTCGCGCACCCACTATTCCGAAAGCGATGAATAACTTTGCATAATGGAGGAGTACCGAGAGTCTGGGTCAAAGAACGCGAAAACAACTAAGATTCATGTATTCCTCTCAGGGTGTGCCTATTCACGCAGTCAGTACCGTGCAATTAGGCTAATTAGTCACTAATTAAGTAATTAATCAGGTAATCGACAAGATCGGATCCGTCCCGCATGCGGCAGTGGACATTGAGCAATTCGCGAACAACCTCAAGAGGAAGTACCAGAACTTCCAGGTTCGTATTTATTGTTTTTTAGGCGAAAATTCAACATAATCACATTCCAATCAAACTCATTCAAGATGAAAGAATGGTGAAACTCAAGCAATTTACATTGCATTCGTTGAGTCTGGTTCTGAAAAGTGATCTTTACGTCTAATTATGCTTAATTAAATAATTATCTAAATAAAGGACGTCGGCATCTGTGACACGTCCGTGCTCATCGTCAATTCAAGGCAGGACAGACAGGTATTCAGGTCTATTTCGAAACTCGAATCTCTCCAGATTTATACATTCTGATTAGGAATTAGTAAAAGAGTTAATGATATTCGCTTTCACAGTCTTCAATGACTGATAATTTCTCTACTGCAGGTCTTCACCGTCGCCGGCCGGGACGCGAAGATCAGCAAGGCTACGTTGAGGAAGGCCTTCGAGAGGAATGTCGGACATTTCAAGGGTGAGAGGGGAAATATCAGAATGTTGTATCAGCCCGCTTGAGATAGCTTCATATCTTCATCGCAACACAAGTAAATGAGAACGAGGGTCTTTTCTAGGGCGATACCATTCGGGCTACGCCTCCTTGAAAGGGTTTTGTATGTTTTTGACGGAAAAAGAAGAACTGATCAACCAGCCATTCTCGATCACGCCTTATCCTGAGCGCGAAACAGACTTGACTTTGGCGATATTTATCGGGAAAACAAGAACACCTTTCGGAGACCAGGAACAAAAGTACTATTTTAGACGGTCGCTACGCCCTCGGCCTGGAAGGGATGATCGAGGTGATCGTCGCCTCCTATGGAAACGCGCACATCGTCCAGACTCCGACTGGAGAAAACTTTGGGTAATTAGTAATTAGTTAATTAGTCTTAATTAATTAACTATATTCTCAGAGGCTTCGACCAGACTGGAGCGACACACAACACGATCACGAGGTTTGCTATTTTCGAAAATGTTTTTTCTTATTTTTACAGAAGAAAGGACGGATCAGTGAGCAAACGATACATACTGTGTTTTGATCCATCTATGAAACTTAGATAGCTACATCGATTGTTGAGCGAAGTATTTCTCAGAGCCGCCGGCGCTCCCTCCGTCCTCACCACAGATGCTAAGCAGATCGTCAGCGAGAGAGATATCGTGGTTAGTTGATTAATTAGTGATTCATTAATTTACTCATCAGCACCTACAATCTCTTCACTACGAACGATTTTTCTCAATTTTGGCAAATTATTTTCGAAAATGCTTTTAATTCCAGGAAATCGAGGAGGCAGACAAGGTGTGGGTGCAGATTATGCAGGTGAAAATTAAATTATTATTTTTAATATTTTCGAAAATAATTAACCAATTTCAGCTTGCGCTCGCCCGCTGTGGCAACGATCGATCGCAGTTCACCGGCAGCGTCAGGGCAGTGGTTGAAGGTACTGTAGTGTCCGATTATCGTTTACTGGGTTTCTTCTCTCATTCCTGCATCACGGGACTTGATCTACGGATCTCTAGACCAGTGTCTAACGAGGTTCCCAGTATCCTCAGACAACCCCCTCATCCTTGTTTTCGCCCCCTTTCGCCCCTCCTTCACGCTCCTCTGACTCGGAACAAGTCAAGGATACATCCGCATGCACGAGTCATGTCACCTCCTCCATACTGAGAAAACAACCTTCTCCTTGCCTAAGAACACTGGTAGTGCAAGAAATTATGCAAGTTGACAGGGCTTTCAGATATTTCATGACAAATGGTTCGGACAGCGTGACTGAAGTTTGCTAGGAACTAACGCTGAATCGATTTTAATTTAATTAATTTATTAACTAATTAATAATCGATTTCAGAAGCGATGCAGATCTCCCTGGCTCTCATCTCCGACTCTCGCTACAACTCCATTGAGGAGGAGGTGGACAAGCACAAGGATGTGAGTTGTGAAAGTTTACTGTGAAGTCCTTTCATCTCCGATTAGAGTTTAATGAGATTGATTTGTTGTGCATTTGTGGTAATGAACAAAATTTACTGAACGAGCAACTGATCCATTTGGTAAAATGAATTAAATATTTAAATTCATTGTCATCCTTTTCAGATCCTCGGAATCCGCGAGCAGGCATGGAACTCTGCGGCCAGCTCCTTCCTCCTGCCACTGTACGAGAAGTACAATGGTGAGCATTAGTTCAATTTTAATTGAGAATAATCAAGAATATTTAATCGTAATTGGTCCATACTTCTCAAGATCCGTGAGCTCAAAGTTCAATCTCTAGGGATTCACAGTTTTAGACCGCCATTACTCTGAAATTCTTCGCTCACCCTAGCGACCGTTTATCTCTGTTATGCGTATTACTGTATGCTGCACTGCTGCGTTAAAGGACACTAGACGGATTTTCTGAGAATGTTGATCGGGTTCGGTAGTTTTCCTTCCGTGCACCAATACATAACCAATCATGTCGTTAGGGCCTCTGTACCGGCCGAAAGCGAGGGAAATTTCATCATTTCCTTCAGGCAATCTCGCCTCCTCTCCGGTCAAGAGCTGCCCCAACCCCAACGTGCTCCAGAAGCTGCTCAGGAGGTTGTAGACGATCCCCAAGATTTCTACCAGCACCAGAACCGTAAAATAGTATCCGTCAACCTAGCCTAATCAGCGGCTTCAGCTGTTGCGATTCCATTCTGTTCCCAGTAATGTCGTAGGTTATTTAGCCTATACTTTTCCCCTGACATCGCAACTTTCTGTTCCTAGAAAGCGCACACCCTAATCTATTACGCTCCGATATTTTTCGTAATTGTATGTTTCCCTTACTTTTCTTGCGTACATTGCTCTCCTCATTTCGCACACTATCTCGACAGTCAGACAGACAGAACGAGAGAGAGGGCGAAAAGGAGAGAGTGTTCCTTCATATTTCAAGACAGCCACGGGTAGCCACTACTACTATATCGCCTAGATACGAAGGAGTTTGTCCATTGTGGTATGTAAAGTGATAAATCAAAGATTGAAAGCTTCTTTTGCTGAGAGAGATCGCATACCAAGCCAAGAGAAGACAGACTATAGTATTGTGTTGAATCAAGCTTCTCCAACGTGGAATACAGAGAGTAGAAATTCCTATCTTCAAATTCTATGGGTTCACTTTGTCTTGCGTAAATTGGCATAAAATAACGTGAATCATCCACGAGTAGCCTACGCTATCCTTATCGAGTTACGTCGAATTGAACGTTGAATCTTTAACTTTACGCTGAGTTGACTCAACTCACTCCGACGAGACAATGTGATTGTATCAATTTCTGGTCAAGAACACATCACACAAAGATCACAGAGGCGTCTAAGACCGCGTGCAATGACCTTGTAATGGAATCTGACGTCAGTCAATCACCAGATGGACTAGTGGAAGCACGGTCTCTCCACCAGAGATGATGTCACTTTTGTCCGCCCAAAGGAAAACCGTTATGATTATGCATACGACTTTATATTCCGAGGAAGAAGAAGAGATGATATTCAAACTGATTCGGTTGGAAATTCTCGACCACTCGCTTCCAAGGAATTCATGGAAGGATTGAAACTCATCATCATTCTTCCTACTTGTAATCAACAAAATGCAAACCACTTTTCAGGAAAATTGAACAGATAACTAACACTCTCCGTTCACCTTTATTCGTCGGGGAAAGAAATGGGTCGGGGCAATCAATGAACAAACTAGCCGGGAGGAGCGAGAAGGAAGTATTTAGGGGCGACACGCTTGTTATGAAAAAGGAGTTCTTGTTATTGTTGTTGTTGTTTGTTTGTTTGTTTTGGCTGCCTATTTGCCGAGTCGCTGGTAGTTGAAGAGACGGCCGCTGTCGTAGACGGCCGGGAATGTACCTGAAAATCAATAAATCGATGATTGCTCTCCTCGTTTTGCATGATCTCTCGCTGATTGGCGAGAGAGTGTGTGGAACGGAGAGACGGAAGAAAAAGAGAGCGATCACCTACCAGCTCGCATCATTGACGCAACCTCCTCCATGAGCTCGGGATCGCTGAAATGATTAAATTTGTTAGTTATTATTTCGCTAATTAGTTAAACGGTCTTTCACTACGCCCACAGTACAGTCATCGGGGTCTCTGAGTCAAGCATGATAAGTTGGAAGATTACTCCCCTACAATCTTATTTCCACCTGCATCGTCTCGCAATAGTCAACGTAAGCATTGTCAGACTGAGAAAATGGTCTATGATTGAGCACCCACGCCTACAGTCCAGCTGATATCTCGAGTGCAATACTCGTGGGAACCAGGAATCTTTTTTCTCTGTCTGGAGGATAGTGAGTTACTCAATTAATGATCTAACAATGATCTTGTTAGAATCTCACTCCTCGCTATCACAATTCCAACAATGCATTAACAAACTCACGACTCAATGATGGCCCTCAGCTTGGGGTCCAGTTGTGCCAGGGGAGAGGCAGCGACTGAAGAGAGGGCGACGCAGAGGAGGAGGATGAAGCAGAGCAGCGATCGCCAGAGGGGAGTGGAGAACATTGTATGAGATTACCTGAAAAAAGATTATTTCAAGTCGATGTTCGAAAGTTGTGGGAAACGAGCATAGAGGAAAAGATCAGTTCGGTTTAGTTAATGAACACGTATGCGAATGGATAAGAGAATGCAGATGTTTTGGGAAGGGAAGTACCGCCCCCACTTCAGCTATTGTGATAGAGGTCACCGACGATCGAACATCAGTTCGAGGGCTACTTTTGGTCTTGAGGAACCAGTGACCACCACCCTCAAGAGAGAAAGATCTTTCAACTCCGAGACCGTCCGAAATCACACAACAACAGGAGGAAATGAGCAAATTCTATTGAGACAAAGAAGATTCCTTGAGTGAGCGACGTGTTAAAATAGTAGCAGTGAACAGAGAAGGAAGGGGAAAGAAGTGACAGGACCGACGGGGAATTAGGCTAAACTCGTAAACGATTGAAGACTGGAAAGTCGGGTGATAAAGTTTCTCATTCAGCACGAAGGCGTGTAATCCGGTAGCTAGCAGAAGACTACGACATTATTTTGAACGCTGGGCTGGAGTGGAAAGAGGAAACGCATACAGGTCAACGGATCGGAAGATCGGACACACAGAAAACTCAAAGAACGAAATTACCATGATTAGTAAATTCAGACGAAGTAAGAGTTGAGACTGTGCATAGTGTCTAATGGAGTGCCTAACCTAACTTCGAAGTTCACAGAGCATTGCATCTGAATCGAAGACCCTAGGAAGATCTGCCCGCAAGTCGCGGACTAAGTGAAGCAGTCTGCCGAAGTGCCTCGATGCCCAGGGAAACCTTCTGAAGGGAAGGGGCGGAGTCTGAGGAGGAGGAGGAGGGGAAGGAGAAAGGGGAAGAGGCAGGACTGAATGAGACGTGACCAGATGGCGACTGCACTGTATGGGGGTGGAGTCTGGATTACTAAAGTGAGATTATAGGAAGAGTTTGCGTGCGTAGTGTTGCGCTATGCTGAAAACGAGGAAGATTTCGAGTAGATAACGGTAAAAATAGGTTGAGACTAAGAAGAAGTGACGACATCCCCAACCTAGAGCAAAAAAAAGAGGAAGATGCGGAAGCTCGATACCCTCCAAGAATAGTTTGAGGCTCATGGTGACGTTTCGGAACCTGTTCATCAAAGACAAATTGATTGAATGCGATGATCATTCAGTTCCTTCTAAAGACCCGGAAGCTCACAACCGCTAATTATAAGTTGATGCGCTCGCAAAGTGACGTTGAACACGAAATGATGATGCAGCTCAAGAAATTACTAGTGTGGTTTTACACTGCAAGAGACTGTCAACAGATCGTCTTGTTTGCGGCTGCTACTAATACGCAGTTGGCATGCTGCTCGGCAGCGTGGGAGGTATAGCTAGAAATCAGCGTCCCATCGATGATGGGATTTTAAACTCCCATTGAGTAATACTTCAAAATTGGTGCAAATCAGAATTGCTGTGTGGACAAGGTCACACGTCAGAACATTTGGAAACTAATGCATTATGGGGTTCCACAACGAGCGCTCCAACCCGTACAATCACCACTTCTTGCACCACCTTTCATCCACTCCCTCTCGTCACTCTGGTCCAGTTTCGGACTGTAGTATGCGCATGCTATTCTCTAGTATTTTGCAATCGGAGCTCCTCGGAATCCGCCGCAGAGTGGGCCTGATTGCAGAGAGGGTGGAGGGGCTAACTCCCGTCATAATAGAGCTAGATATCGTGCGAAATCGAGAGGACTGTGTCTGCATTCCTTAGGAGGAGTTGATTGCACAAGAGAAGGTGGAAGGACTACCTCTCGTCATAATAAAATCTCCATTTCAAAGCAGAGCGAGCGAGAGACTAGAGACAGTGAAGAGTTGATTGAGGGTGGACTCAAGCACTGAATCAGTCAGACAGTCAAATAGATCATGTGAAGTCAGGAGAGGCAGGAGTAGATTGCACAAGGGAGGGTGGAGTCCATCCGATAGACGTGAGGGTGGCTGAAAAGTGCCAAATATCCCCCGATTGACGCACTAACTGGCCTTTTCGCTTCCTGTATTTGTGCACGGGTGGATCTCCGCAGGCTTGAATTACACAATGCTTCTATCCAGGGCTCTCCCCATTCCGCACGCTCTCTCGCCGGTTAGACAGCGCTAGAGAGCAGGGAAAAGTGAGAGACCATTCTCACAAGCAAAGTCGAGCTTATTTTGAGATGAAGAGACCATCATGGAAAGAGCATAATCCTGCATAGGGCATAATCCTAAAATCGCTAATTCTAAATTTCGAATCTATTATCTCGGATTCAGAGAAAAGTAAGAATGTCACACGGAGAGTCATGGGCACACTATAATTGGGATAAGTGGTTCAATCTCATAATGCGCAACACTCTGCAGCAACACTTTTCCACTACATTAGGATGAAATGTTATGTTTCACAGCTCTCTGAATTGGGGATTGAGATGGAGGATAGTTGATGCTGTGTCGATTGACGCTGTAGAAATGACTCACTTACCCCATCTCGCATGCTTAGACTACTTCGTTTCAGTGTGCTGCCAGAGCCCATAACTGCACGCCTAATTGGAAACAGAGGGCCTCCATTTAGAAGCAATCGCCCTCCGTTTCTCCGGCAAGCGAGAGATTATAGAAAAGTAACAGAGTCGGAATTTAGAGTCCCAAAGCACCACGCAAATTGAACGCTTTCCGCGCAGTTTTTGCTCGTCTCAGAACGCTTTCATGTTCACTGAAATAGGAGGATGAAGTCGTTTTATGGAGTCTTCTTTATGCAGGAAGTTGTATTCTAACCCACTCATCTTCGGTGGACTACCAAGTTCTCTAACAGCTATTTTCTAGGGATGACGATGAATGCCATCAAGGATTCAGTGAGAAGCCACACTCCCGAAACAAACGACGGCCCTTGAAAGCCGGCATTTGCCTCAATCACGCTGCCTCCATTTCAATCAGCACTCCACAGCGTGACAGCCTAATGGTTTCGTACAAAAACTTGAAAGCCGTTTCTCTAACTCTCTTCACTTCCCCTGATCTCTCGCCTTCTCTGACCCGATGAAATCCTGCCTAAGTGCCCCATTCAGCTTCTTTCTTCAAACTCTCGCTCTTCTCATCAGGAAATGAACTCGGGGGCGGTGAAAGGAAGATTGTCTTCTTATGCTCAGTAATCGAGCATCTGGGAACTCTCTCAGTTCCGTGCGCTCTATCGCCGGTCGGAGCCCCAAGAGAGCACCCCGGAGGAAGGAAAGAAGTGCTGATGCCGAGAAGTGATAGGCGGTAATGAGGAAACGGCGCGGGGCTTAGGGCGCATTTCAATTTCGCCTCAGACATAAAATCAGAGCAGGCAATTAACTCGCAGAGAGCTGAGACATGTGATGATGGCAGTGGACGATAGAGAGTGACGTGATTTGGACGGGGTCGAAGGGACTGGAGGAGTACGGTAGTGATGACGCAACTCGCCTTTTCTGGGATTAGCAACCCTCGAGTGCGGTGGACGATGAATGCGGAAGTAGCAAGAGGCGCGAAGAATGTGTTTCTCACAGGGAGTTCGGACAGTGTGTGAAATTAGTTTCAGACATTCTACGAAAGGTGATGAAGGAGTCTTGATTACTGCTTGCTCTGTATCTGTGAGAAAAATTAACCAAAACATAGAATCCCATCATAGTGGAACCCTCCGAGAGCAGCAAGCCGCAATTGAATGTGGTCAGAGCCTCCTCAATTACTGATATGGGGCACTCTGATGAAAAAGAATAATATACTCGCCTTGACAGTGGAATAGTTTACAAAATTAGTTTCAGACACGGTGATGAAGGAATCAAGAGCAGTAAGGGAAGTGGTTGAAAAACTTCCCAACGGACACTAGCATTCCGGAATACAGCCAGATACTGAGTTGGATGCAACCACTGAATGGGGTCGTACACTGCATCCGTTACGACAACCACAAAACCCAATAAGTCCGTCATTCTCGCGTGATTTCACGAATGATGTGGAAGGTCCATCAGTGTTCTAGTTCTACACGGTGAACAAACATTCAAAGGAACGTCTCGAATCAAGCGTGGAATTGAGTCGGATGCAGCCGCTGAATGGGCTCGTAACCCACCCTCGTTACGAGAAATGGGCACCGGAAAACAACAGAGAGCAAGGTGAACTCTACCTCAGACATGCCAATGAATACTGCAGTATTTGCGTAACTCATTTCCGAGAACTGCTTACCTAACTATGCACTCCTAGGAGCACTGGCAGGTCAGCGCCAGGCATCCGTTGCACAACCGCTCTGCATAACTGATACGAAAGCACACGAAGAACGCAAGATAACTTTTGTGTTACACGCACATTTGCTCAGCCATTACTGGACCATACGTAAACGGGCTACAGTAAACGGAATGGAAAAGGAGAAAAACTGTCGCTTCCTCATTGTTTTGAGTGGGGGTGGCCCACTTTCAGTCGAAGTCATCAAGTCAGCTCATTATGCAAACTGTGGTTCCTAATGGCAACGTTTCACGCTTGGGCAAATGAATTCACTGTACAACTCAAGTCTGTGGGAAGTAGGAGTGAACAGGCTCGGCTATTCCAGTTTGATGTTCTTTGGGATGAATATTATTTTCCCAGAAACCCACACGACAATCAATCCTCACCTTCGGTTCGGAACACAAAGCTAATTTAAAACTCAAACATATTTCCTCAAATACTTTATCAAGAGTCAACAATCAACAAAAACATGCGCGCCCACACTACTAAATACTCAAAGAAAGTAAATTAGGCAAAAACGAAAACGGGTTACAATAATATTTCCGGGAGGCTTACGGGGAGTGCGACGAAAAACAATTAGTGACGTCAATTAACGCCTCTAAATCAGGAAGTATACTATAGTTAGATAGCGAGAAACGGAGGGGGTGAACTGTTATTTTAAAAGGAATACGGGGGGTCGCAAACGCTTCATTTCACACATTCTCTCACCGGTAAGAGCGGTTAGCGAGTGTGCAGAATGGAGAGGAGGATACTAACAATAAGGAAAAGATTAGCTGTCATCAATAGAAGGAGACATGAATCAGGGGAGGCTAGGGGGATCCATCAGGGGGATAATCAGAGAGACCGGAGGAGGCAGATCCGTGCTTTAGGCAGCCGGCTTGGGCGAAATCTCGAGCTTGCTCAGAATCGATTGGACCTGCAAGGAATGAGGTGATTAGGGAGAACGCGAAAGAATCTCGTTGAGCGATTAACCAACGCTCAGGCATCGTGTTTCATCATTCTCCCTAAAACCTTCCATATTTGGCTTATCTAGTGACTCTGACGTCTATGAGAAAAATATACTAATAAGCAATCGATAATCATCCCTCAGCTACCGTACCCCCATACCGTACCTCGTACAGCTTGTGGATGTGCTTGATGAAGTGCTCTCCCACCCTCCTCGACACCTTCGTGTCCGCGATCACGATCATGTCCTGCAAATTATCGATTATTTTATTATCGATTAAATCTTTTTTCAAGGAGTAAGCAGTCAGCATGTTTCCGGTTTCAGGGTCAGCTCGTATTGCATACGCAATCGTCAATATCAATTCAGAATAGGCATTCATTGGGAAAAAAAGATCATCAACTTCAAAACGGAACGCAATTGTTGCAAGGATTTCGCCCGTTTCACCTTCAACTAAAATGTCTACGGTCCAGATGAATCTGATTCATGGTCGAGAGCCGGTAGACGAATAAACAAATCGTAAATATTCCAGTTTTACTAATTCTCAGCACCTCTACCGTACCTTATCGACGTAGAAATCGATATCAGTCGTCGTCTCCTCCACATCACTCGCGTCCGCCCCCACGCCCACCGTCGACACGTCCTTGCCCAGCTCGTTCACTATCATCTGCGATTAAACAGTTATTTATTTAAATGAATAATCGTTACGCATTGCATAGAATTAGATTATCACATTTACAACAACAAAAATTGCTCATTCACTCAACTGCTCACACAACAGTTCATTCACTATCATCTGGTAAATAAGAACGTTATTAATTGATTGCATAAAGAAATAAATTACACCCAAGGGCTTGCGCGATAAATGTCTGCGGATGGTTCGCGCTTCAAGACTTTGTCATTACCACCATACCTGTCCAGGGCTGGAGGCGAGTGACCTTTTTGCACGCTGCCCGACCAAAGGTTTGCACGCTGCCCGACCTTGGACGCTTCGGGCGAGTCGTACCATGACCCTAGGGTCATGGTGCAAAAATGGTGCACAGGCGGCCCACCACAACCCGTCGCGTGTCGAGTGTGGTATGCCTTCAAGGGATGGCGCTGCCGACCACCCCTGCGCCAGCCTTCGCGTCCCCCAGAGGGGCG